>JAEBDU010013039.1:0-20583 GCA_016802625.1 Heliconius numata
TTAGTAGCACAGATTTAAAATTACGGTACCTACTAAAAAATCCTTGCTGTGTAAAACAATTGGAAAATCCTTATTGAAACTACGAAAATGCGGGTTGCATTAGGGTTTAATTAATTTTCATATTATCTTAAGTGCTTTACAAACATACATTATATGAATAATCCAGTAGTAAAAGCGGGCGAAGCCGCAAGGGGGTCGCTAGTTATAAATAAACCTTTAATTTTTCGTTTTACGATCATACAAATCCACAAAATGGTTTCGTTTGATGATCAAACATGCCAATTCAAGCCACAAGCTCGAACTTCAATTTACCATCGAACCATTGTAACGATGTAAGCCTGTTTTCCAACGAGGGAAAAAGTGTTCGAAAATTTTTAAAATTATCAATCATTGAATAAGAAGCTATAAAATAATAGTTTGTCGGATTTTTAGAAGTTAATAGTGACCTTACAAATGCGCTGGACTAATATTGTGTATTTATATGAGATACAATACAGTACGTTGCGGTAGTGGATAAATTACTTTTTCGGCTATATAAGTAATCTATGTTTTCATATATTATGACTTATTAAAAAAAAAATATGATTTAAATATTTATTGTCTAATTTCCGTGTGAAATATGATAAAAAGGACAGGTCCTAATTTACAATCAGTCAAACGAAGATTATTTTACTTCAATTAAAATAATGAATAATGTCAAAACCAAAAACTTGTACATTGTAATATATTACTAAAAGATCTTCAAACTTAATTTAGATTGACTTATAAATCAATCTTTTAAATAGATTTTTGAACAGAGATTTTTACCCAGATTTTCTTCATTTAAAGATACAGATTACGTTCTTATCGCATAAACTTTTCGTCCTAAGTTAGAATTTAATTATTTCTTCAAGTTTATTTAGGAGGTCACCACAAATCAGTCGCTAGCAATCCTCTCCACCATCTTCAACCGAGTGGCTCATTATTACTTCCCACAACTCCACGCCTAAACCACCGCTGTCTCATTTTGAAGTAAATTAAACGGTTTCATTGACGTCTTCATTATTACTATGTCACCGCCTCAGTTACACGACTTTCTCAAGTTTTAGTAGTTTTGTAATTTTTGTAGTTGGCATCGAGTTTTTAAATTCTATTATAAAAAAATGTGTTTCGTCGTCGCAGGGCCGGGGTTTTTGAAGTATATGATATAACGTTTTTGGGGCGTTTATTTATTTTTAAAGTAAATTCACGCCCGAACACCGCAGCGGCGGCGATTCATTATTTATTTTAGTTTAATTGTATTTTTCGACCATTGCAAGCTGGGGGTTGTCGAGAGAACCGAGCAGCGTGCCGAGCCCCCTAGCTTTTAATAATAAGATATTGTTTTATATATTTTCTTACTGAAAATGAAAAACAAGCAAGTATGAATAACAATTAATTACAAAATATATTCAGATGCATCTGTAAAACAGCAAGAAATAAATTAATTATAGAGGGTGTATAAAATGTATATCATTGAATATTTATATTAATTTTGGTGCTTGAATTATTTTTTATGTGTGACAGAGAATATTAATAAAAACACACGTATAATATTACTATATAATTCTATTATATGTAGATAGATTTTCTTTTATTAGAAGTAAAGCGATTTCAGCTAATGAAGATGTAACGGGCCATGTCATCAGGACGAATATTACTCTGTACTTAATTGAACTTGGCCATCGTTGGCTTAATTGCCTCCGCTTGCCTCCACTGCATATATCGGTATCGATTTTATCATTTTCTAATTATAAAATACGTTAAATTTTACCAGTAAGTCCACAGTCCATGCAAATGACATTGTAACTTTAAAATAAGACAGAATAATTTTTATTCACAAGATGTTTTCATTGTTTTATTAAGTTGCTAGTTAATTTAATTTGTGTTCTGCCATTTAACATGCAATGTTTCAAATACGAGGGGCAAGCGGAGAATAGACTGTCTTGTCCCTAGGTTATGGTTTACGTTGAGTATAAGTATATTTTAAATATATTTTAGTTATGATATTAATTAAATATTATTCGTTCAAAACTCGTATATGTATCGATTCGAGAATATGGACATTAGCAAAAAAAATAAAAAGAAGTAATCCCGGCGCACGTTTTCTATTAAATCTGAGATGCATTCAGAAAATTTCCACTTTGTAAATCTGCACTTCCTCAACCGCACTAAGTACGTGACCGCGCCTAACCACAGCTTGTACTAGCAGCCACTTAAGATATTATAAGTACTATACGTATGAGTAGTATGGTTAATGCATTTTTTTACTATCGTTTTAGTATTAAACAAATGATCAAGTGTGAGTCGCCGGACTTGTCCACCAACAGTTCCCTGTCAATTTCAGGACTGTAGATCAATGGGAACTACAACTTATATAAATTAATTTTTAACAAAAAGAAAAACCGACTTCTAACAAGGAACTAAAAAGTGAAAAATAATTTTACAAAGATTTTATAATTTTGAAGTCGGTGCCAAGTAAAACAGACTGGCTTAGTAATTAGATATTGTAGTAAAGGTGTTATAGCATTAGCTTGACACCGACTTCAAAATTATAAAATCTTTGTAAAATTATTTTTCACTTTTTAGTTCCTTGTTAGAAGTCGGTTTTTCTTTTTGTTAAAAATTAATTTATTTTATGATTTTAAGTGATCGGTAGATCTTAAAATGATGCTTCTTGAACGAGTGGTGATGGTGGTGGTAGTGGTTCTCAACGATTGGTTGTGATTGTCCTATGTAAAACTTCATTTAATTAGGTATTATTTTTGTGCAAGGTTACATTTTGGTATATTAACAAGAACATACATAAAAAATATTCGGGCGAATTGGGAATCTCCCTTCTTTGAAGTTGGTTGAAAATGAGAACATCCTCTTTTTTGAGGTTGGTTGAAAAGAAATGCAACCATCAGGATTCTCATTTCTGACATCAATTTAAAAAGTTTTTGCTTGTAACTATTACAGTGTAATCAATTTTTTACCAAAAAAAACAAACTTTCTCAATTTTCTCCGGATTCCATAATCGAAACCTAAGCAAACTTTCACCAAATTATCCTTGAAGTGTATCCTTTCAAATAAAAAGAATCATCAAAATCGGTTGGCGCGACATTGAGTTATTCGGCTTTTAGTCGCGCACATGCCTAATGCAAATTTAAGACTTATGTGATTTTCTCATGGATACCATTGTCAGACATGGACCAAAAAAAATGGGACCATTCGGGAAGCTATACCTTTCAAATAAAACAAAAATTATCAAAATCGGTTCACCCAGTTAAAAGTTATGAGGTAAAAAACATAAAAAAAAAAAAAAAAAAAAATACAGTCGAATTGATAACCTCCTTTTCTTACAGAAGTCGGTTAAAAATTTACGGCGTATGCACTCATTTTGTATGAAATATACAACCAAGCTAAGGCAGTGATAGAGTTCGTCATATTAGTAGTTTATTAATTTAAATATAAAAAGAAAAGAACCCTCAAATACTTTAAATGAAATAAAAAAAACCTTAACAGCCGCAAAGGAGAACTTGCGCCAGCGTAATCGATTCTGTCGCGCTCTCGGCAATGAATCACCGATGTTTTCCAAGATTTAGTTCTTTGTGAGTCTGCTCAAGCGTTCTCAACTAACAATCCGTTTCCGTTATTAGAACTTTTATATTAAAAAGAACATTTTTTACAATAGAGACTAAATCACAGTGAACGTTGAACACTGAAGTGCTCGATCTAAGATCTCTTTTCTTAATAATTTTTTACTTACTATTTTTTATCCATAAAATATTATTATAGTGAGTGAGACCAGTCGTGGTGCAGGGGCACAAAGTGTGACTGTAAAACCGACTGGTTGTGGGTTCGATCTCCAGTCTAGGAGACGAAATACTTATTTAAATGTATATTTCCATTTCTTCGCTCTGGTGTCGAGGCAAAGCGCTGCGTTAAGTTCTGCTCAACACGCAATGCCTCCAAAATTCATCAGAGAGTGAGGAACGCAGTGTCTTAACTAATGCTACAACAACCTTACTCAAAAAATAACAAATTATTAAGCCTGTCTGTTACTTTAGCTATAAATAAATCACGAGTAAATTTTACAAAATAACATGAATAGCAAAAATATACACTTAAATGTACTTTTGAAAAACCCAACCCTTATATTACATACACTATACTTTCAGAAAAAATATCTTTCAAAGAAAGGTCGCTTATTATGCCTCGTAAAATATCAAAGTAGATTTATAACAATCCTTCATCTTTATAATATTCAATCTTTATGTTTCAATGGTATACCATTATTATACCGGTATATCATTCTTTCGTTTTAGGTAAAACATTATTTATAAGTCTAATACGTTTTTCTGTAGAGGTATTTGTTGACTTTATAAATATTTTTATTCCAGTATAAAGGGATGCTTTATATGTAAAAGATTTTAATTACAATGAAAAGGAATGGATATGTATGCTTATAATTATTAATATTATATATAAGTTATTATTGAGTACAATTACAAGCTTGACTAAAAACCTGCTTTGATTTTTCCTAATACATCTTTCTATTCAGATATAAGTTAAACAAAATAATCTCGTCATAACATTTCGTCGTTTTTTTTCTAAGTCGTGTGCCTCTCTTAGTCCTTAATGAACTGTACATCTGAGCACCCATGATTATAACTTTTATTAGTATTTTAATAGGATTTTAATCTGTTTAGTTAGATTCTTTTATAAGAATTGTTTTTATTATGAGACTGAATAAGATCTCATTTTAGATTGTGCAAAATAGTATTTATAAACAACAATAACCAAAACAAAACACCTCAAAAGAAAGTACCTGCAATAGTCATTGAAGACTAAATCTAAAGCTTTAAGCAAAAAATGACATATCAATCAGGCAGTATGTGTATTCTAGCTTCACTGGATAGCACTACATACGATAATGTATACAAAGTTCAACGATACGAAAGATACGAGTAAAGGGCATCCGAGCATTAATTAAAATGTCAATCAAGCGCACAATGGGCGGTTGAGTTCATGTCATTTACTCAACATGTGAAATATTGTTTATTTAAATAATGATGTTTTAATTTTGTTGTGTTAACACTAGAAGCGCCCCCGTCCCATTTTTGACCCAAACGCAAGTTTGATTGTATATAACTTTTTTATTTGTTAATTTATTTAGATGAATTTTTTTTACTATTACCAATTTTACACCTTTATTTAATTAAAGATATAAATAATTTTATAGCAGTCATACTTTTTGAAAAAAAATTAGATTTACCTAGAACTGCCGCTGGGTCATTTTTGTCCCGCCATTATTTTTTTGTTATTTGAGGGTATAATTCGACATATTTTCATGCCTCGGGGACGAGGTGGAGGTGAAAGGGCGATGCGGGGGCGGAAAAAAATTGAATAGTAGGTTTAGCAGTCAATGCCTAAGTTTTTAAGGTTCTGTAGCTTTTAAGGAAAAAAAAACCCTTATAAGATCATTTTTTTGTCCATCCGTCTGTCTGTGCCTTTATTTCAGGAATGCTTGGAGAAATCGAGTTGATATTCATATGAGTATATGAATATTAACTATATGACGATCTACAGTCCCATAATTTCCTGAAAAAGCGCCCTTAAAAAAAGATATGACCATTTACATAGTAAAAAACGTGTATTTCGACACTATAAAGGGAATCAAATTAATAAGGTACTTTCAGTGAACTTAGAATTATGAAATTTGGCAGCTAGCATCTACATGTAGTACAAGTACAGGAAAAAATCTGAAAACTATACATTTATGTATAAATCTTAAAAAATAATAGCCTGAAAAGTAGGGTAAAATTGGTGTCAATACTAAATTTTGCCGCTAGTTCAAGTGAGGTATCAGATGAAAGGATGACTAAGCTAGGCTTGAATTTCAGAAAAAACACTCGATACCAAATGTGGACAATTGTAGGGTAGGTAGAGGGAACCTGGGAACCTAGTGCTATGCACTCCGCTGGCATTTTCCGCCAAATTCTGGAGGCATTACCACGCAATGTTCATCATCATCATCATCATCTGTGATGTATCACTGATGAAGAATATATTAATGCATTACTTGGCCTAATAATAATATTAACTAATTTCAATAACTTATAATTTTGTAAGAGTTATTCAGTTAGTTGTCACGACCTTAGAACGTATTTGAAATATTTGATTCTTTCTTTGTGTTTTGTTTTTTGGTACTTTTATGTTTGTTAAATAATAAGAATTGATTATTAAAGATGGTCTACATACTTTACGATTTATTTTAATAATATTTTTTTTGTATTATACCAACAATCAACATAATAAGTAGAATGGGACAAATTTGTCACGACGGCGGTTCTAGGGGGGTCTCAATCTTCGGCACTTCTAGTGTTAATTATTAGTATAAACACTTTATTTCATAGCCATTGTTCGAAATAATTAGGTTTTTCATGACAATTCACTGTGAAAATGCAAGGAGGGAAGCAATAAAGTGTAAGAAAATCTTTGACGAAGCCATTATTTTAATTAAAACTCGTTATTTTTTTATTATTTTTAGGTTAGACATTATATAGTCTATGTAATGCCGTACTGGTATATTTTAAAAATATTACTGAATATAATAACATTGAAAGTCTGTTATCATATTCTACCCTCACCTCGTCCGTGATATTTTGCAAACTCATCGCACAAAATTGACAGTAACAAACATCTAGAAATTTTCCTTAAAGAAATCTAAGAAATCTAACTAAGCGTAAATCATACTGGCGGCAATTTTTATTATATAATATTCATCAGGCTAAGAAAAATTTTGATAAACTTTAAATTTTTTATAGTTAACTAGCGACCCCCTTGCGGCTTCGCCCGCTTTTACTACTGGATTATTTATATAATGTATGTTTGCAAAGCACTTAAGATAATGTGAAAATTAATTAAACCCTAATGCAACCCGCATTTTCGTAGTTTCAATAAGGATTTTTCAATTGTTTTACACAGCAAGGATTTTTTAGTAGGTACCGTAATTTTAAATCTGTGCTACTAATCTTTTCAAGTACTTATTGAAATATTTTTAAATGACTACTTTTAGATAGTTAAATGACTATTTTTAAACGGAAGAAATTATAAACAAAAGCCTACCTACTAATAACTACTACAAAAAATATGAAACCAAATATACTAATATGAAACAAAATATATATATAATTATCCAATACATGCACACTCATCTAAATCTTCGTTGCTATACCTCTATAGCGGGCGGGTTTTTTTTCGAGCTTGTGGTTAATGCTGAAGAGGTATTCTGTCCCTGATGAAAAGCAAGCACTACGTGGCTGCCTGTGAGGAAAACTAAATAGAACGCATTGGCCGGGAATCGAACCCGGGCCCGCATGGCAGGCGAGCATTCTACCACTGAACCACCGATGACTGCTCATGACGCGCTTGTATAAGCAAAACGTGGCGGGGCGCGTTTCGCAGCAAGGATGTTTTGATATAGTAACAACTTCTAAAGTACTTATTAAAATGAAAAAACATTAAAAGACAGTTTTGATGTACATTAAATGGCCAACGTAACTAATATACTTATTTATATGCTGAGAGTAAGGGATAAGTGAAACTTGAGTCGGCACATGATGAGTCAACGGCGGGATGTGTCAACAATTAAATGCGTTTTTCTCTAATACTATTCGCAATTTTGAAATAGTGTAAAAAGCAAATTTTATCTTCGTTTAACGTAAAAAATTAATAAAGTATTTTAAAGGATAAGGATTAATACCATTATGGAAAAATATCCCTCACAATAAAAAATATATTGAAATTACTATTTTTAGACAGAAATATGATCACTACACGTTATTCTTAAAAGATAAAAATATGCTGTTGCGGACTTTTTTGTAGATCTTTTTAAGAGGAACAATACTCCAGTACATTATTTTCATGTAGTATTTACCATTAAAGCAGCGCATGCGCGAAAGTGTCTCAACGGGTAGGACTTTAGACACATTTAACGTATTTATGTTAATTTACATAGGAATGTACAAATAATAAACTATATATAAACCTTCTACGGAAAATATTCGACCTAATGGTGAAAACCGCATCAAAATCCGTTGGGTGGTTTAGAAGAAGAAGAGTTAGAAACAACAGACAGACACGAAAAGCGACTTTGTTTTATAAGATATAGGATGTGTGCCCTAATCATTGTACACGTTTATCTTTAGCATATTTGAGGAATCATATTTTTATAAACTTGTCAATATTTTATAAAAATGCAATTTCTATTTACAAATATTAAAATTAAGATGTTATATGTAATGTGAGGAGATTCGTCACTCCAGAGCCCTAGCCGCCGATGGCCTGGACTCTTGTCTCAGTCGGGAGAGTATTTTTTCATATTTTTTTATATTTAAAAATGTAAAATTTATTTTTTAATATATATTATAAGCATATTTATAATATTTACTAGCCTTAAAAAGAAAATAAAACTATAAAAATATAGATAATGTGACTAAATACTTATAATTTTAACACCAAGTTAATCTAGTCACATAGCAAAATTGATTATAGGCTGGCAGAACTACGAATGGAAACCGAAAAACTTGCAACAGTTTGCTTCAGTTGGTCCTCCTGAGATAAAAGAATTTAACAAACATAAATCAAGAAACGCCAGATGCGGCCGTTGCTTTTAAACAAATGATCTCCCAATTCTCTATTTACTCTAGATTGAGGTAATGGAGTATTTATTGAATGAAAAGATCTTATTAGCCACCTTTTAAGCCTTTCTTTTGTTTCATTTCATCTTATTATCGGATTATGAGCTTTTATCTGCAAAGTGCTCCGAGTTAGTCCGCAAATATTTTCGCTTGCTAGTTTGGTAGAATCTGGTTAATCTCTTGTGAATCCTCTTAATCTTTCCAATAGCCGCCGCTAGTAAACAAAACTTTAAGTCTACTTCAATATTAATTAAAACAGATATATTATTAAAAGCTATGACGAGGAATTGATTATTTAACATTTAAATTTAGGTTACATAAATATATGTACAAGGATATATATTAATATTTTTTGTATAGCCATATACTCTTTAGTAGAATTATTTTTCCCAACATGTTGTTTAAAATTCATATACATATGAATATTGAAAATTGAATTTAAGCTTCGAGGCCGTCGTGGTACAGAGGCGCCAGCGTGTGTAAACGCGACGTTGTGGGTTCGATTCCCACTCGGGGAAATAAATAATTTATTATTTTAATTTCCTCACTCTGATAACAAGACAAAGCGCGGCGGTTAGTTCCGCTACATAACACGTAATGTCTCGTTAATTTGAAAGAAAGTAGAGTATGAAGTTACATGATCCTTAAGTAAAGAAAAATTATTTTTTAAATTCATATAAAGATAATAGGTATAACATTTCTTAACTTTTAAAATTTTGCTTTAGCACAAGTTTTTAAATGTTTGTTCTGTTGTTATCAAAATAGCTAAGTGAGTTATTTATCAACCTTAATATTGGAAGAAGCTTCTAAAGTCTAAGAAAGTAATTACAATATTTTGTTACGTAAGATATATTTTACAAAGAGCTTTTACATTTAAACTTGGAGATGTTAGTTTACTTTTTAAACGAGTACCGGATATATTCCAATTCAATGAATCAAGAACGTCAAACTCGATCTTTGACTGGAAAAATTTAAGAAGCTTTAAAGTTGAAGGAGTTTCCGTCTTCATAAGCGTTGGCGTATATCATTGACTACACTATAAATTCATTTTAATTTTAAATTGGATTGGATTCTTCAAAACTTCGATGTAGTGTAATACACACTATATCGAAGTGAATTTTCTTGTGTTTTATCACGTTTAATAAATATAAAATAAGCAAATATATTTTATTATAAGTAAATTGATTTTGGTTCTTGCAGTTTAAACACAGAGTAAAAAAAAAAAGTAATGTTACTATTAGTTTTATAATAACTCTTGAGGCAAACCCCCAGAGCATACGCGAAGTATAGAATAGGCACATACGTAGTATTCAATAGACCACAGTTATTAATTAAGATTTTGCTTTAATTGAACTTGATTTTGTATAAATCATTAAACAATTTACAATATGAACATCCCGATAGCATCCACTATCGAATAATTAATTATTATTTATAGTGTTTACCCACACACGATACTGTTTGAAGTTCACACGTGAAGCCATTAGATGTTACAATATAGATACTAAAACCTTTGTTATTTATGATCTCTGGAAATTATAGAATTAGCTACAGTAATACAATCGAGTATAAACGTGTGTTTGTGTATTTTGTCCTTGTCACTCTCTATATGTCTGTCTCGCTTCCCTGATTGATGGCAGCGGAGATTGCATGTCAGTATTACAGCTACGCGGGATGTACGGGTTACTTAGTTGCTGCCCGTACGGGTAAATAGAGCGCACTATATGATACAAGATACTTGTAACTATAGATTGAAAAATTCATGGTTTACTCTTATATTATACAGTTGTTGTGTCGATTGATTTTATGTCATGTCAAATAAAATATTTTGTGGATTATTTTTTTTTTATTTTAATTTATATATTATTTTTTAACAAATAATATTATACATATATACACAATTTGATTCAATAAATGTATACTCAAGATAAACTAAAATCTGTTGTAAATCTAAAGAGAGAGCCGTCTAGAGACTGACGACGGAGGCACAATCTAATTTTCTTCCAGTTTTCTTACTTCGCGTCAAAGTGATGATAAACAAAACTTGATATCTAATAGAGTCAAAACCTTCATATATAAAACTAGCGACCCCCTTGCGGCTTCGCCCGCTTTTACTACTGGATTATTCATATAATTTACGTTTGCAAAGCACTTAAGATATTGTGAAAATTAATTAAAATTAAACCCTAATGCAACCCGCATTTTCGTAATTCCAATAAGGATTTTCCAATTGTTTTAAAATAAACACAAATAAATAACACAATCTAGATCTTCTTCGTTATAGAGGCAGGCGGGTTTTTTTTTGCTGTTAAAACAGCGACACCGGTTGGGTAGGGACTACGTGGCTGCCTGTGAGGAAAATTAAATAGAATACATTGGCCGGGAATCGAACCCGGGCCGCCCGCGTGGCAGGCGAGCATTCTACCACTGAACCACCGATGACTGCTCATGACGCGCTTGTATAAGCAAAACGTCGCGGGGCGCGTTTCGCAGCAAGGATGTTTTGATATTGTAACAACTTCTAAAGTACTTATTAAAATGAAAAACAGTAAAAGACAGTAGTAGTTTATCTTTATCTTTTTAGTATTATGTATATATTTTTGAACACGTTTTATGTATGTATGTATATATGTGTAAGTATATATTGTTTTTCAATATATGTATGTATGTATGTATGTATGTGTAATGTATATAAACATTAAACACTTTTTATGTAAGTTTATTTTTATATTATTGACTTATTTTATTATATATTATTTGCATAAAATTTGCACTGAGACGTTGTCCCCTTTCTCCTCATTACAATTTTTCCGTAATGTTTCAAAGGTTGTCTGGTAGAGATTGCTTAAAGCAATAAGACCGCCTTTGCATACGTGTTTTTCTTTCAATTTTATTTGTGTTGTTCTTTGTATATATTTCTTTTATAAATGTGTGCAATAAAGTATATTCTATTCTATTCTATTCTAAAAGACAGTTTCATCTACATTAAATGGTCAACGTAACTAATATACTTATTTATATACTGAGAGTAAGGGATAAGTAAAACTTGACTCGATACAGCTGATGTGTAAACGGCGTGATGTGTTAAGAATTAAATGCGTTTTTCTCTAAAACTATTCGCAATTTCGAAATAGTGTAAAAAGCAAATTTTATCTTCGTTTAATGTAGAAATTTAATAAAGTATTTTAAAGGATAAGGATTAATACCATTATGGAAAAATATCCCTCACAATAAAAAATATATTGAAATTACAATTTTTAGACAGCAATATGATCACTACACGTTATCCTTAAAAAATACGAATATGCTGTCGCGGACTTTTTTGTAGATCTTATTAAGAAGAACAATACTCCAGTACATTATTTTCATGTAGTACTTACCATTAAAGCAGCGCATGCGCGAAAGTGTCTTAACGGGTAGGACTTTATACACATTTATCGTATTTATGGTAATTTACATAAGAATGTACAAATAATAAACTAAATATAAACCTTCCCTGAGAAATACTCGACATAATGGTGAAAACCGCAACAAAATACGTTGTGTGGTTTAGAAGAAGAAGAGTTAGAAAGTTCAGACAGACACGAAAAGCGACTTTGTTTTATAAGATATAGGATAGGATTATGCTATTGTATCGTTATTTCTGCTTCAAGTAAGTTAACTCAGCTCATCTTACCAGAGCCACGAAATGGAAATAATTAATTGCCCCCAGCTGGAACGAAACCTACTACTATTCTTCATTTTGCTGGTTAAGTTATGCAATAAGTGTAAAGGTATTAATCTTAGGTGCAATATTTAGATTTTAAACACGGAACATGATGTAATTACGTATTATTATGTAGACAAAAAAGAATTTGCTATATAAGTGAATTTGTGTTAAGTTATAATATTGTTCGTCGGTCTTTAATAAAATTCACTGTGGCTTTTCTTGTCCATCATAATCTATATATATAAAAGGACTTGTCCTCACTGACTGAGGTAAGACGCACGCACAGCCGTAACCGCTGATGGTAGAAACGTTAAATTTGGACAAAAGTTTACTTTCGTAATCTGGATATCCACTAAGAAGGGATTTTGAAAAATTAAAGGGGTGAAATAGGGGTTCAAAGTTTGTATGGAAAAAATTTTAAATCGGCACCGATTTTTATAAAATTTGAAATTTAGATTTTCAAAAGTATTTAATTGAACACGTGTTTCATTGTTTTCTAGAATTCTCCCCTTAAGGGTGCAAATAAAGGGGTTGAAAGTTTGTATAGGTTTTTTTTAAATCGGCACCAATTTTTATAAAATTTGAAATTCAGACTCTTAAACGTATACAGGATGGAAGAGGCAGCGCTTCTTTTACTGAAACTGCATATAGGGTAAAATATTTCAAACCCAGAATTAAAAAAAATAATCAAGGTACCTCAACGGTTTGGACGTAGGATTTTTTTTTCATTTCACGATTTTTATCCATACCTGTATTTCGTGTCACGCACACATACGTATGCGACGTTGCTGCTTTGACAGGTAAGTGTGTGCGTGCCTATGTTATACTTTACAAATGGCGTTTTATTTTAAAACGATAATTTTATTATTTATTTTGTTTGAAAAAAAAACTTTTTTATTTTTGAGAATTATTTTTTTTCCGAATTATATTAGGCTTTTATAGAGTAGTTAAAACTGTGGTTTCATTTAAAGTGGCGCTGACAATTCCACCCTGTATAATTAAACACATGTTTCATGGTTTTCTAGAATTCACCCCCTAAGGGTGCAAATAAGGGGTTGAAAGTTTGTATGGGAAAATTCTTAAATCGCCACCGATTTTTATAAAATTTGATATTTAGACTCTTAAAAATATTTAATTGAACATATGTTTCATAGTTTTCTAGAATTCACCCCCTAAGGGTGCAAATAAGGGGTTGAAAGTTTGTATGGAAAAATCTTTAAATCGCCACCGATTTTTATAAAATTTGAAATTTAGACTCTTAAAAATGTTTCATTGAACACATGTTTCATGGGTTATTAGAATTCACTCTTAAATACGCAAGCGAAGCTGCGCGCGTCCGCTAGTTTATTATAAGTTTCGGTTTTCATTATTTCAGCTCTTCTTCGCAACCGTAGCGTAGTTGGGTATGTAAATGTATGACTAAATATAATAATGATGATCGTAAGTTCGATTTCCACTAAAAAAATCTTATTATATATTAAATACTGATCTGAAGAAATATTTGTATATTTTGAAATTATAATCAAAGTAGTCGTTTGCTTCTTCTGTTCTGTGATATTGTGACATTCCCGTGAAAACCTCGAAATACTTTACATATATCGAGTACGGGGAAATTCTGACAACAAAGACTTCAAAATTATAAAATCTTTGTAAAATTATTTTTCACTTTTTAGTTCGTTGTTAGAAGTCGGTTTTTCTTTTTGTTAAAAATTAATTTATTTTATGATTTTAAGTGATGGGTAGATCTTAAAATGATTCTTCTTGGTGATGGTGGTGGTAGTGGTTCTCAACGAGTGGTTGTGATTGTCCTATGTAAAACTTCATTTAATTAGGTATTATTTTTGTGCAAAGTTACATTTTGGTATATTAACAAGAACATACATAAAAAGTATTCGGGCGAATTGGGAATCTCCCTTCTTTGAAGTTGGTTGAAAATGAGAACATCCTCTTTTTTGAGGTTGGTTGAAAAGAAATGGAACCATCAGGAATCTCACTTCTGACATCAATTTAAAAAGTTTTTGCTTGTAACTATTACAGTATAATCAATTTTTTACCAAAAAAAAACAAACTTTCTCAATTTTCTCCGGATTCCATTATCGAAACCTAACCAAACTTTCACCAAATTATCCTTGAAGTGTATCCTTTCAAATAAAAAAAGAATCATCAAAATCGGTTGGCGCGACATTGAGTTATTCGGCTATTAGTCGCGCACATGCCTAATGCAAATTTAAGACTTATGTGATTTTCTCATGGATACCATTGTCAGACATGGACCAAAAAAAAAGGGGACCATTCGGGAAGCTATACCTTTCAAATAAAAAAAAATTATCAAAATCGGTTCATCCAGTTAAAAGTTATGAGGTAACAAACATAAAAAAAAAAAAAAAAAAAATACAGTCGAATTGATAACCTCCTTTTCTTACAGAAGTCGGTTAATAAAAGAGCTGGATCGCGTTTGACAAAGGGCCAAAGATGATCACAAAACTTCTAAAAATAGTTACATCTCAATTATATTATTATGTATATTTACAGTGAAATATATTCTTATATCTAAAGATAATTAGACTTTATTAACCAATTATTAGTTAATTATATAAATTAACACCATTTTATCCACACAGTATTATACAATAGAATAGCAGTGAATGCATAATTTTGATCAATTCCTCTAATGCTCTATAATATATTCTACCTGGAATATCGTACGTCGGTGTAGTGTTCAATATGCTTAATTTCCTATTCGCCGTGGGTGGTTCGTGTATTAGCACTATAATTATTTCATCAGTTACCGACCGCGGCGCTCGGAGCTGCTGAACTATAACACGAGGAATTAAGATACGTACGAGGTTCCATTAACATCATTGGTAATCCGTTCTTTAATAAGCTTTGAGAGGAGTTGAGTATGAAAGGACTCAGGTATAGGTAATTTAATCTGTTGCTACAGTGACGTCGACATTACTGATATTGGGTCCTCTTACCGTACGAGGTGTTTGTAGGTTGGAATATGTATAAATATATAGTATCATAGTAGTCGGGAAATATAAAACTTTAAAATATTCTTTAACCGATAAATTAACGTTTGTTTAATACCAATATCAAAAACAGTTTACGAAACGAAACCTGAAAATTCTCAACAGTAAAAGTGAAATATGAAAATTGAGCAATCAACTTCCTTTATTAAGAGGAAAAAAGAAGTTTTAATTGAACTCGCGTTCCTGTAAAAGCTTTTATAGAACATAAAAACTAAAAAATGCAAACAACCTTTGCACAGTCAGTTGGTACAAGTGTTATGCTTCTGTGCATCTAGGTTACAGTTTACACTGTAATTTTAAAATTTATGGTAAACGAGTGTATGTTGCAAAGTGAAAAATAAGATATGTCATAAAAAAAATAAAAAAGGCAAATAATTCATGTTAAGTTTATAAGTTACTATAGCTTAGTCCTTTAAAAGTAAGTAGGCATGTAGGTATATCTAAAAGTAATACAGTTGTCTACTTTCGGTGCATTTGAGAAAATATATTATAATGGTATGAATGACGCGTTCTTTTTACTTCAAAGTGAAAATATTTTCATGAATTGATAGTCAAATCGTATATTACTTATATATATAAAAATAATTTCCATCAAAGTTAATTCGATAGCCAACAACCTTGAGTATTAAAACATGTAAAACGTAAAATTTTAAACAAAATTTCTTCTGTTCAACTCATATTATGATAAAAGTTTAAAATTAAAATAGAAGTCAACTTGGCATGCTGTATACAGGCAAGATGAGTGGTGAAAATACATTTTATCTAAAACAAAAATATTTGTAAAACTTTAAAATTAGATAGCTAACAACAAGGAATAAACTTTAATTAAATTTTTGACGCCCCACAGTGAACAATAAATAACTCGCGGTCTTCGAGAACTTGTACAGGCCCACTGGGACGAATTTATTTTAAAGTTAGTTTGTACTTGTTTTTTGGCATTATTTAAAAAAGTCCAATAGAGTTTAACATGTCAGAACGAAGTATAATAAAATAGTAAACAAAAATAAAATAAAACCAACTTCAAAACTACGAATATAGTTTTACAACAATTAAAGTTCTAATACTACTCGAGTTGTAATATATGTATGTACAAGAAATATACCAGAATATAAGGAGAAAAGTTAACAATATATATCTAAGGAAAGATTATTTCTTGTTTCTATTTTGAATAGAAACTACTTTGATTTTATTAGCAACCAAACTCACAACAACCTTAGTAGTAGGTTCATAATGAGACATTATAAAAGTATAAACATTAACGCAGTCATCCAGTGTAATTGCCGAAAAAATGTCAAAAGTGAAAATTATAACAAACATGTCAAATATATGTATGTATTCAAAACAACAAAGTCGATCAAAAAGCGAATAATCTATCAAAGTCTCTCCACTAAGCGCTGTTACTACTAGGAAACACCTTTTCCCCAAAGTTTTACCTATCGAGGCGTATGTACGCATGATGTGATTGATGATCTATGTATACAAACGAAGTCTGATGGGATATTCGAATGGGTGTGTCCATATGTGACCATCGACGATAAAGGAGTCTCGAGAGAGACGAGCCTAAAATCATGGAAGAAAAATAGTAAAACTTGCGTTTGAGCATTTTGTTTGTAAAAAAAATATGTAAACGAAAAACATGGCACGGAAGAACCACGGAGAACGGAATGTATTTACATAAGATTTCTTGCGTTTACCCTACTTTGTACGGAATACAGCATGAAGCAAAAAATATATTATAGGCAGGGTATATATATTTTCACATTGTATTGAAACTATAGAAGCTATAAAAGTATTTGATTGAATTGTGGCTTGAATTTCCACTGCGGTATTACTAAAATGTTTTCTTTCTGGCGAGCGATTTAAATCCGAAAATTGAAGTACCAAATGAAATACCCACCGGGCTTTATGTGTTCCCTTATAGTAACAAAATATATTCGTCAAAATAAAACAAATAATAAAAATCTACACTTGATAGTTTTTAATTTCACTAATTTTGAAAGGTGATGTAAATGAAAATAGAAAACGCAATCAGTCTCCTATTATAGTAGTTATCAAGAGCAACAAAACTTTAAAAGTACAATATTTAAAAATAATTCGATAAATATAAAGTTGTCTGAGAAAACTAAGTTAAATTTAGTAGTAATATAAATAATTTCATCCAGTTACAGTTAACTTAGTTATTTAATCAGCAAACTTTAATTGGATCAGATTAATTAAATTTACTTTACAAATTACAAATGATATTAATGCGAAGGCTCATCCCGTATAACATATTAAATTCGATATCTGAATCCACTTTAAATTTGATCATGCAGTTACTGAATCCCGGTCGTTCAGAGAATTAATTCTCAATCATTCATCTATTTATAAAAGAGCAAACGTTGTATAAATAAAAGCCACTGCATCATTTATTTAACGACCTTGCATATAATCATTTATTAAATTAACGAGTAAACTCTTTATTTTATATATTCTATGTATATCTTTTAAGATGGTGATTATTAGAGGTAGGACACTATGTAGACTGATCCCACTACCACATATCATAATGATTATAGGTACTAAGTACCTTTATATAAACGTATCCCGATAATAATATTTAGTTATAGTAAAAACATGTTTTTGTATACATTTTTGTTATAACAATAAAAATAAATATAAATCTCTTGTACATAAATAAACTATTTATTCAATCAAAGCATTAACTGAACGTTTTGAACTAGCTCCTATAGTTATATACCTATCAGTTAGTTCGTGCTATCACTCGGTGTGAGCTCATTTGTTCGTGCGTATTTCCCAGTTCTAACAAACGACATTTCCAATAAATTCAGGACATTACAATGAGGATTACACATCAAAGCCACTTTATAGGGGTAATCAGGTTATGTACGACCTAGTGATTCCGCCAACATTCCTTAGCTGGTCCCTGGAAATAGACTGCTTTATGAAATTTAACTATTATTTGTTGTACAAAATTAAAAATTACTGAGATTAAATACAAAATTACTCCGTTTTTTAGACTCCTTTAATTAATCTTTTTAGACACTCCGTTCCTCCCACCAATTCGGAAGTTGTGTGTTGACTGGCGGAACTCAACACCGAGTATTCCCTTGCTCTGAAACGAACCGTCTCGTCGCGTCGATAGCCAGCGGCACCACAACGACCTCAAATTTAAAAATATTAAATTTTAACTTTGGCAATAGCGAACTGGGCCATACGATGGAATTTAAAACACGAAACTGTCGAAAGTGTAGAACTAAAAGTTAATTTCAGAGAAATTTTAAGCGCGAATAGTTAATGGGTTTTAACTCGATTCCAAAACGCTAATTTCGTTTAAAGCTCTTTGGCTTCAATAAAATTATGACAAGTTTGGTTAAACTTTCCTTCCGATAAAACAGGTTGCCTTTTAATTAACTGCTTAAAAAGAGGTAAAATGTACTGCGTTCTCTTCATATTTTAACTTTCTTGTTCATAAACTGTTATAAGTAACCTATAAAATTTAATACATTCTTTTTTACCCACATCAATTGCATATTTTATATAGTTTAGTCATTTACAGAATATAGTTATTCAATTTCTGTACTGAGACTATGATCTCTAGCTGTATTGATATTTTCATTTCCTCTTATTAAAATGCCCAGACCGGAGTTCAAGAAATATAAATATTTTAAGAAACTTTTGTAAGATAAATTTTCTCAAGTCAAACTCTTCATTTTAAAGCGCCGGAATCCCAAGTCAAACAGATAATAATATTTAATAAGGTCATTTGCCAATTTATTTCTAGATTTGGAGACAGGAATATTTAAGTAGAATACTAGACCTAATTTAAATTTAATGTTATTTACTGTGAAGACTTATTCGAATCTCAACTAAGTTGTTATCACAGATAGCCAGTAGACATGATCTTTAAAAGAAGAGAGAGTTTTCTACCATTAGTTAGAACTGATCCATTTCTTGTAAAGAAGAGAGCTGGAACCTCGCCAACACCACGTCTGCCGCGGACACAGCAATGAGCGGTGAGCAACGACTGACATAAATCGCCTTCATTGAATTGCGATTGACTATATTTGAAATTCTGAATCGATTCTTCCTTGATTTCTTTTTACGGGACGTGAAAAAGGTTACTGTATTTTTTTTTTAAATTGTCATTGCGATTTAAATTATTTTTAACCGACTTCTGTAAGAAAAGGAGGTTATCAATTTGACTGTATTTTTTTTTTTACTCTCGATCACTGATCTAATTCATACTTTATTTATAGTTAGTTGCTTATACTATATTTATAGTAATATATTGTAATTCCTGCGTGTTTCTAATATGGAAACTTCTCTCTAAAGTTATGCCACTCTTCTATATCGTTATATACCGTAAGATCAGAATAATTATAAAATAATTACTATACGAAAATTTCTCATTCTACAAGCTTCTTCGCTATTTATCTATTGATATTACAATTCGGCAAATATACCTCTGTATAGAATTAATATCACTGTGCTTGTATCGTGTTCACACGTCAAAGGCTTTTACGGGTATAAATACAGGGTTATGACAAATTGATCCATGTAATTAAAGCCAACACGGCCGCAGGTATCATTAAATGTCTGTAATAATCCTCTGAATATGTCCACAAGCACGTATGTATGTGATATATGCCTATATTCTGTACATATTAACATTCTATTACGTTCCAACTTAAACATAGATTTCATCGTAAACTATTAATAACAATTTCCTTGTTACACTCAAAATTTTAATTAAAAATATGTTAACAAAGGTGGAACCTGAAGAATTGGGTGAAAACATTTAGCATTAAGCAAAATATTGTGCAACATATAATTCAAAATTCTTGTATACGTATTATATTAATAAGTGAAGCAAAAAATTGTATCTCTTTTTATACGCATCAATTGGTTCTCTAGTATATATATAAACTAGCGACCCCCTTGCGGCTTCGCCCGCTTTTACTACTGGATTATTCATATAATGTACTCGTATGTTTGCAAAGCACTTAAGATAATGTGAAAATTAATTAAACTCTAATGCAACCCGCATTTTCGTAGTTTCAATAAGGATTTTCCAATTGTTTTACTCGGCAAGGATTTTTTAGTAGGTACCGTAATTTTAAATCTGTGCTACTAA
>JAEBDU010013039.1:20983-48093 GCA_016802625.1 Heliconius numata
AATTATCTTTTATACCATTTTATATTTGATAGATTTACTGTAACAATTGTTTAATTATTATTCGCCAGGGTTATATCTAATACCACTGCTAAGTAGGTACTTTCATTTTCTGCCTTGTATTAGGCGTACAAATTCGACTCGCCTTAGTATGGTCTTGGTAAGTATTTTTTATAAATAAAAATAAATTATTATGCTTTTTTATTTATTTTTAATAAAAATAAAACCGTTTATAAATGAGCCCTGTGTAATAATTACCAAATTACTGACAAGCTTTTGCAAGTAATTAATTTATTGTTTGGAATAGAAACATAATATTTTTATATCGTTTATGTTAAAACAAACATTGAACATTTTTATCAATTTATACATTCACTACACCATTACGCGGTACACTCGATAGGGGGTTTTCCTTTTGCTAGAGTATCATGAAACGCACGAAAGTTCAACGTTCTGGTGCATTGCGACGCGCTTTGCGGGATCGACTATATGCTTTACAGGTATGTTTTCATATTCATATTTTAAATAATGGCGAGGCCAGTCGTGGTGCAGGCCTAGGGCCCCCTAGGCCAGGGATTCATTGCACACGGGTGCTTCAACGAGCTAGAGCCGCCCCTGGTAGATACTATATGTATAATTTCTTATTTGAAGTGTTACTTTTTTTCAGTAACACAAGTTATTTGTAAAAAATCATATTTCACAAAAACTATCATTAACTTTCATTAAAAGATTATTTTTTAATGAAAGTATTTTTTTCACGTTAATTATATAACACTGAGAAATAAAACAATAAAAAGCGATGCTTAAGCATAAGTTACTAAAGCTTGTAACCAGTGCTCCTATTCCATACTAATATGAGCTTCGACTACTTTTCGCACTGACAATTGGCAAATACTAAAAAATAAAAAGATTTTAAAAATACAATAACATTTAAGGATAGATTTAATTAACTCACGTTTTTCGATATCTTAATAATAAGGTAAAGATACAATACGAGCATATTATATCGCAATTATGTACCTATTATAACTTGCTTGACGCAGTGTAATTGTTAGAGAACTGGTATTTAGATTTCATTAGTGTATTCGTGCTAGAAAAACAGGTGTAAAGTTGATGTTTAGGTTCTTATGTTTATATTTATTATAAAATACACAAGCAATCATTGTAGCCATTACCAAGCTTTCATTGTTCTACCGTAGAAAGCTAATACCGACATATAGAGTTCAAGTTTTGATATCAACATGCATATGACCTGTCGTTGCGGTCGCGATCTCATTCAGCTACATTGTCATGCTATTTCCATATTATACTGTTATTTATTCCATGATATAAACTAATTATACTAAAGTTATTTTAGTGTAAATCTATTCACATTCGACCTATTTATTTATGAGGCTTAGACCGCACTCTGATAGTTATTATTAATCTAAATGTGTTTAATTCCAATAATGTTTCTATATACTGTCGATGCTTACTGATGTAAAAGTCATTATGCATAAACGAAACATTAAGTGATTATTACGCTATTACCAATCTTTGTTCATATTACATAGTATGCGTGAAGGTCTAAGCATACCTTAAACTATTAATAATACATCGTTATGGAAGATAAAACGCCGAAATAAATACTTTTACATATTTTTTTATGTAACATTATATCATTATTGGAAGCCTATATTTCACTTTACTGTCGTAACACTTCATAACTCAAGAGCGACGCACGATCAAAAGCGACGTTTGATTGATATTATATTTAAAATAAATAATGGTTCTACAGAATCTCGGCGACAACGATGAATAAATATATTATCGTAAGTAATTTTGAACCAAAAATAGTTTATCTACGAACATGTGTTATTAATTACAGAATAAACTTTCACGCAATATGTTGATAAATGTTTCAATATAATAAAAAACAATCTAAACATCTAATTAACGTCCTACGTATTATCTTTAATGTGTATAGCTGTGCATTGTTTTGCATTTAATTAACTGAGATTTTCTTCCCACAGACAAACGTTGATTCCTCGATCGCGTTACATCCTGTATAAGTTACTTACTTTTAAAATTTCTTCTGAGCAACAGTTTCAAAGCTTAATATTTTGTAGTAAACAAGGAATAATATTGAATAATAATTAATTCAACCCTCGTAAACTAGAATCACGGCGTAGATGAGGGTCTAATGTGGCTTCAGCAAAAGTTGTGTTGCGAAGGTGAAACCAAGAGTAGCGTTCGCTTTGATGTGTAATGGCTCACGGCACTCTGTTGTATACTGCGAGTATAACGATGCCGACGCGACCCTGCAGGGGTCCCTTATAGGGGTCACAATTTAAATTAATTTAGTTCTGCCAATATCTATATACACGTAACTACCTATTTCAATATGTACTGGTCAAACTGATATATTTACAGCCTGACTTTTATATATATATAAAAAAACAAACAACGTTTGTAAATAGCGAATTGTGCATCCGAACATAAAGTAACATTTCATTCGAAGCTAACATTTTAAACGACGAAGCGTGATTGGAATTGGTCGTATCGTGATTTAGTATTTCATTGCTAAATTATTGAAAAAAGTTCTCGTTAGATACGTATGTATTTGTTTGTTTATAACTTTAATGTGGGTCTTCTCTCAGTGACGCGAATAAAAACATGACATCGGCGAGTAATAGTAACACTCCAATGATGTCATGCGTAAAGTGTGCAACACACGGAGGTACCGAAATTTAAATCAGGCTGAAGAAATTACCATGATATTTTTTTTGTAACGGAAAACGACACGACAAACGAGAGTATGTTCGTTTGCCTGTGGGTAACCTGAGGGTAAGTAAACTGATACACTGGTACACTGGTAACTGTACTGGTAACTGGTAACTGGTAACTGGTAACTGGTAACTGGTACTGGTAACTGGTAACTGGTAAACTGATATCGTTGCCGCCCACGATCCCGTTTAACACCAGAGGAGATACAGGTACGTTGCCGGCCTTTGAGGTGGAGATCAACGCGCTTTTTTAAGGTACCCAAGTCCTATCGACCTGGAAACACTGCCGCGTGTAGGCCATTCCACGAACCGCACAGTAGTGAAGTGCCACGTATCCAGATGGTGTGGATAGTATTTAAATTTGTGACGTACGATTAGAGAATTCAGTAACAGTAACAGGTCAAACAGTTAAACAAATAATAATAATAAGGAATAATATAAAATGTAATTATTACAGTACCATGTGTGTCAAAATCTTTATCGCACACGCTACATCGTGTAACTTCGCAATACACTTAAGAAGGCTAACTTCGGTACATTTGACCTCGTCGTCGTTACTCCGAATAATGTATTCAGTGAAGCTCAGACTCCTCGCCAACTCTCCTAAATTTCTCCTAGCTTACAGTTAATTAAATGTTATGAGGACATTACATTACAGCAAGACCCAATTATAGCAATTATAGTAAAATAATAATTTTAAAGTATTTCTGCTTTTATTATCACCATATTTATAATAAATATTTCTTAAAATCTAAAGATGCTGGAGTAACAAATATATAAGTACGCAGGCATACATCCTACTCACATTAGCAGAGCTGTGAACTTATTACGTACATTTCACGCTACGTGCTCGCTCTGACCTACTTTTTCAGCTAAATTTTAAATCTAACTAATTTCAGCTACGTTCCCCTATATTTTCAAAGAGACGATACGTGTACATTTAAGTTATTTTTTTTTTGTATTCTGTGTCGCAGAAAATTAAGGTATCTATCATTAAAAAGAGCTTACGAAATATTTAATTATAATAATTTAATATAAATTTTTAACTGTTAATTTCTGCAATATGTTTGAAACTTCACAAAACGATATTCAGCAAAATCCATAGTGCAGACAAAGGAGACACCGATTTACATAACGACTGCTTGTCTCTATCGAAGTATTATGTTTAGCTTTCCAACGATTACCGATATTCAGAATAAATGCAATCATAGAGAAAATAGTAAAATAGTGTTCTTACTAATAGTGTTTATTAGTTTTACGCTGAATCTTGCACTTAGCAAGATAGACGAGAAGGAAGCATTAACCTGTGAATCTAGTTAATCTAATCCAATCCCTGTTAAGACATTCGGTTCCTTTTAAGACACTTCCGTTTCCCACTTTTCAAATTCTAGAGACATTGCGTTGTGAGTGGTGAAACACAACGGCGCGCTTTACCTTGTTATCAGAGCGAGAAATTGAAAATATTAAATATTTCATTCCCCCGATTGGGAATCGAACTTCCAACTGTTGCAATTACACTTGCACGTTTATGCCCCTGCGCCTTGACGGTCTTAAAAGAAATATTTTAAATAATATTTTTTATACAACTATTCGCAGTTTAGTAAAAATAGCGAAAAAATATTGGAAGATATAATTCTTCTGCGATTACGGCATCACTAAATCTTCAGAACTCGTTAATCGAACTTTATCGAAGTACTGCTCCTTGTGTCGGCGGCTTCTAACGCCAGCTGCCTTCGGCAATTTCCGATTTAAATGATTCACATTAACAGTCCACCTACAATAGTGTTATCTAAAGGACTTAATAATTAAAATCTTATAACTTCTTAATAATGAAAAATAGTTTTGCGAACACAAGATATTAGGCAGTATTCCTAAACATATTTACAACTAGACAAATGACGATTGTAAAAAGAAATATCGTCGTAATGTTGTTTATATTAGGTACATTTCAAATCAAACCTTCGTTATTCATGTATTATATAATCTATTGTGGTAGAATACTTATATTTCCATTAGATTATACAAATCATTTTGTACAAAATGTGTTATGATAAGTGAGTTACTAACATTTTCTACAGGTGGTAAAACGTTATAAACGCTATACGAGTATCTAGCGGACTCTTACTACAGGTAATGGAGATACCGATTAAGCTAACGACGTCTTGTCTCGAAGGCTATTTTATTCAGCTGTTTAAATATTACGCATTTCCATAATACTGAAGACGGAAGCGCATTACCGCGCGCTATCAGCGTGCGCTTCATATTTACATAAGTAATATACAAATATTTAACTTCCAATGACAATAAGCTAAAGTATATTTACCATATGAATTTCCACAACCTATTCTGTGATCACAATTATTTTTATATTTTTACAAATAATCGATTAAAAAACGCAAAAAAGAACTCAAAAATATTAGTTTATACTGCTGTAAGTTTAACTAAATAGTAACTGAAATTTCCGATCACGACCCGGCGTTTAAAAGGCTGTTAGCTATAAAATGCTAGTTCATGTTTGGAATGCGTCAGTCAACCATTTACATGTTTTTGTATACAACATGTCCGTCACGGCTTGCTTGTAAAAAATGCATCATACTGCAACAGATTATAAATTTTATCTCGATTTTCTGTGGTGAAAACGTATGCAGGAAACAATTTCAATTGTTTTTATGTGTTTTAGTTGAATGAATTTAGTTTTTATTTTTGGCACAGTTGGAATATAATCGATGACTCACAATTTTCATGGATGCAGAATCGGTCGGTACTTGAAATTAGTAATTAATTTCACGAGACAATTTTTTATGTACAGGTTTTTATATGTATTTTATCTGCAAGTTAGTATACTTCCAGCTTGCCTATTAGGTTGATATTTCGGTGTCTGCTGGTGGTGATTTAGTTGGACGTTTTTAAACGACTTCTGTAAAAGGCGGAGTTGCCTAAGAACTATCACTTTTTGTGAACTAATTTTGTATGAAAGCTACATTCCTCAGGAGTGCTATAAGCTATATAACATTACGGTTTAATTCTTAATTAGCCTTAGATAAAGAAATAACAACTTTATGCCTTGCCTTGCGTTCGTTTCTCCGTGTATATTTTTATTTGTATTAAGCGGAGTACCGGCAGACTCTATTCATGTAGTCAAATATTCATTTCCGTAGCATATCAGCATTTGCAGCATCCGAGGAATTAGAATTTGATACTCTGATGAAAGGTTTAGTTTAATAGTGGATACTTACAAGTGAGTAAATTACGTCTATTCAGAGATAACAGTAAAGTTTGGAGCAATTGGAGATATCATTCCTGGAACGGTTCCAAGCAAGTGTGGTGATTGCGATATAAATCCTTATCCATTATATGGCCGTGTTCGGACGTATCTGCTTAGTATCTGGCATCGATTAAAAATAATTGGTATCGGAGCCATGGTACATATATATGTTGGTATATGAACTTTTGAGGTTGAAGGTATTTAGTATTTTATATCCTATCCTATATCTTATAAAACAAAGTCGCTTTTCGTGTCTGTCTGAACTTTCTAACTCTTCTTCTTCTAAACCACCCAACAGACTTTTATGCGGTTTTTACCATTAGGTCGAGTATTTCTCAGGGAAGGTTTATATATAGTTTATTATTTGTACATTCTTATGTAAATTAACATAAATACGATAATTTTATTGTGAGGGATATTTTTACATAATGGTATTAATCCTTATCCTTTAAAATACTTTATTAATTTTCACCGTTAAACGAAGATAAAATTTGTTGTGTACACTATTTCGAAATTGCGAATAGTTTTAGAGAAAAAACGCATTTAATTGTTGACACATCCCGCCGTTGACTCATCATCTGTGCCGACTCAAGTTTCACTTATCCCTTACTCTCAGCATATAAATAAGTATATTAGTTACGTTGGCCATTTAATGTAGATCAAAACTGTCTTTTACTGTTTTTCATCTTAATCAGTACTTTAGAAGTTGTTACAATATCAAAAAATACCGCGCCCCGCGACGTTTTGCTTATACGCGTTATGAGCAGTCATCGGTGGTTCAGTGGTAGAACGCTCGCCTGCCACGCGGGCGGCCCGGGTTCGATTCCCGGCCAATGCGTTCTATTTAATTTTCCTCACAGGCAGCCACGTAGTGCTTGCTTTTCACCAGGGACAGAATACCCTCTTCAGCATTAACCACAAGCTCGAAAAAAAACCCCGCCTGTCTCTATAGCAAAGAAGATTAGATGCGTTTGCACGTATTCGATAATTGGAATTGAATGTATTATTTCAGCGCGATATATTTGGTTTCATATTTTTTGTAGTAGTTATTAGTAGGTAGGCTTTTGTTTATAATTTCTTCCGTTTAAAAATAGTCATTTAACTATCTAAAAATAGTCATTTAAATATATTTTAATAAGTACTTGAAAAGATTAGTAGCACAAATTTAAAATTACGGTACCTACTAAAAAATCCTTGCCGAGTGAAACAATTGGAAAATCCTTGTTGTAACTACGAAAATGCGGGTTGCATTAGAATTTAATTAATTTTCACATTATCTTAAGTGCTTTGCAAACATACATTATATGAATAATCCAGTAATAAAAGCGGGCGAAGCCGCAAGAGGGTCGCTAGTTTTATATATAATTAAATGAACGAACTAATGAATGACTGACGCATGACATTTCCGGAAAACACGTTTTTTACTTAAAAAATCTAGTCGGTCAAATCGAAAAAATACCAATTCGTAAGTACAATGCCAATAACAGTACAATAAACACAAAAACATAACACTTGGAGGGTCCATATCTGTTTCTTATCTCCCTTTTATAGCGCGAGGCTGCGTAACATATGGTGATTGCGAGAGTACTGCTAAATAATCAGCACGTACATATGTATGTACATAATTAATGACCGCATCTACGAAATGTTCATACAATGAGAATTACTATAATAATAGTACACTTATGCTCTTAGTTTTTGTGGGGTCGTTAGGTTCACATGATTATTGCTATCACATAATTATAAGTATATCCTATCCTATCCTATATCTTATAAAACAAAGTCGCTTTTCGTGTCTGTCTGAACTTTCTAACTCTTCTTCTTCTAAACCACCCAACGGATTTTTATGCGGTTTTTACCATTAGGTCGATTATTTCTCAGGGAAGGTTTATATATAGTTTATTATTTGTACATTCTTATGTAAATTAACATAAATACGATAAATTTGTCTAAAGTTCTACCCGTTGAGACACTTTCGCGCATGCGCTGCTTTAATGGTAAGTACTACATAAAAATAATGTACTGGAGTATTGTTCCTCTTAATAAGATCTACAAAAAAGTCCGCGATGGCATATTTTTATCTTTTAAGGATAACGTGTAGTGATCATATTTCTGTCTAAAAATAGTAATTTAAATATATTTTTTATTGTGAGGGATATTTTTCCATAATGGTATTAATCCTTATCCTTTAAAATACTTTATTAATTTTCTACGTTAAACGGAGATAAAATTTGTTTTTTACACTATTTCGAAATTGGGAATAGTTTTAGAGAAAAACGCATTTAATTGTTGACACATCACGCCGTTGACTCATCAGCTGTGCCGATTCAAGTTTTACTTATCCCTTACTCTCAGCATATAAATAAGTATATTAGTTACGTTGGCCATTTAATGTAGATCAAAACTGTCTTTTACTGTTTTCTCATTTTAATAAGTACTTTAGAAGTTGTTACAATATCAAAACATCCTTGCTGCGAAACGCGCCCCGCGACGTTTTGCTTATACAAGCGCGTTATGAGCAGTCATCGGTGGTTCAGTGGTAGAATGCTCGCCTGCCACGCGGGCGGCCCGGGTTCGATTCCCGGCCAATGCATTCTATTTAATTTTTCTCACAGGCAGCCACGTAGTGCTTGCTTTTCATCAGGGACAGAATACCCTCTTCAGCATTAACCACAAGCTCGAAAAAAAAAACCCGCCTGCCTCTATAGCAACGAAGAATTAGATGCGTTTGCACGTATTGGATAATTGGAATTGAATGCATTATTTCAGCGCGATATATTTGGTTTCATATTTTTTGTAGTAGTTATTAGTAGGTAAGCTTTTGTTTATAATTTCTTCCGTTTAAAAATAGTCATTTAAATATATTTTAATAAGTACTTGAAAAGATTAGTAGCACAAATTTAAAATTACGGTACCTACTAAAAAATCCTTGCCGAGTAAAACAATTGGAAAATCCTTATTGAAACTACGAAAATGCGGGTTGCATTAGGGTTTAATTAATTTTCACATTATCTTAAGTGCTTTGCAAACAAACATTATATGAATAATCCAGTAGTAAAAGCGGGCGAAGCCGCAAGAGGGTCGCTAGTATCTTATAAAACAAAGTCGCTTTTCGTGTCTGTCTGAACTTTCTAACTCTTCTTCTTCTAAACCACCCAACAGACTTTTATGCGGTTTTCACCATTAGGTCGAGTATTTCTCAGGTAAGGTTTATATATAGTTTATTATTTGTACATTCTTATGTAAATTAACATAAATACGATAAATGTGTTTAAAGTCCTACCCGTTGAGACACTTTCGCGCATGCGCTGCTTTAATGGTAAGTACTACATGAAAATAATGTACTGGAGTATTGTTCCTCTTAATAAGATCTACAAAAAAGTCCGCGACAGCATATTTTTATCTTTTAAGGATAACGTGTAGTGATCATATTTCTGTCTAAAAATAGTAATTCCAATATATTTTTTATTGTGAGGGATATTTTTTCATAATGGTATTAATCCTTATCCTTTAAAATACTTTATTAATTTTCTTCGTTAAACGAAGATAAAATTTGCTTTTTACACTATTTCGAAATTGCGAATAGTTTTAGAGAAAAACGCATTTAATTGTTGACACATCACGTCGTTCACACATCAGCTGTGCCGACTCAAGTTTCACTTATCACTTACACCATATAAATAAGTATATTAGTTACGTTGGCCATTTAATGTAGATCAAAACTGTCTTTTACTGTTTTTTCATTTTAATAAGTACTTTAGAAGTTGTTACAATATCAAACCATCCTTGCTGCGAAACGCGCCCCGCGACGTTTTGCTTATACAAGCGCGTCATGAGCAGTCATCGGTGGTTCAGTGGTAGAATGCTCGCCTGCCACGCGGGCGGCCCGGGTTCGATTTCCGGCCTATGCATTCTATTTAATTTTCCTCACAGGCAGCCACGTAGTGCTTGCTTTTCATCAGGGACAGAATACCCTCTTCAGCATTAACCACAAGCTCGAAAAAAAAACCCGCCCGCTATAGAGGCATAGCAACGAAGATTTAGATGCGTTTACACGTATTGGATAATTGAAGTTGAATGTATTATTTCAGCGCGATATATTTGGTTTCATATTTTTTGTAGTAGTTCGGTTTTTGTTTATAATTCCTTCCGTTTAAAAACAGTCATTTAACTATGTAAAAATAGTCATTTAAATATATTTTAATAAGTACTTGAAAAGATTAGTAGCACAGATTTAAAATTACGGTACCTACTAAAAAATCCTTGCTGTGTAAAACAATTGGAAAATCTTTATTGAAACTACGAAAATGCGGGTTGCATTAGGGTTTAATTAATTTTCACATTATCTAAAGTGCTTTGCAAACATTCATTATATGAATAATCCAGTAGTAAAAGCGGGCGAAGCCGCAAGGGGGTCGCTAGTTATCTATATATATAAAAGGACTTGTCCTCACTGACTGAGGTAAGACGCACGCACAGCCGTAACCGCTGTGCGTAGAAACGTGGAATTTGGACAAATGTTTACTTTCGTAATCTGGACATCCACTAAGAAGGGATTTTGAAAAATTTTAACCCTAAAGGGGTGAAATAGGGGTTGAAAGTTTGTATGGAAAAAGTTTTAAATCTGCACCAATTTTTATGAAATTTGAAATTCAGACTTTTAAAAATATTTCATTGAACACGTGTTTCATCATTTTTTAGAATTCACCCCCTAAGGGTGCAAATAAGGGGTAGAAAGTTAGTATGGAAAAATCTTTAAATCGCCACCGATTTTTATAAAATTTGAAACTTAGATTCTTAAAAATATTTCATTGAACACATGTTTCGTGGTTTTTTAGAATTCACCTCTAAATAAGCGAGCGAAGCTGCGCGCGTCCGCTAGTGATATTATAATGTCGAGGTATAAGATGCATCGTCTATTCACCGTAAGTTGAAATTATATATGTCAAGAAAATTTATAAAAATATATACATATTGAAAAATAAAAATTACTACAATAAAATTATTATAATTAAGAAATTGTGTATAACAGGCTACATGTCTAAATGATTAGGTACTTAAGTTAATATACAAATAATCTGAGATAAACTAGCGTTGTACCCTATCCATGTAATCCATCCATATCCATTGTCGCACTTTTTCATTCCATACCACTTCTTCTATAAATATTGTTAAAATAAATCTCGAATGTATTTTTACAATCATGGATTTTTCATCAAGTCCAAACTACCGCCATTTTTATCCGTTATAAAATACTGTTATAACGTTATATAATACTGGCAACCATAAAAGTAAACAAACCGGACAAGCGCGAGTCGGACTCACCCACTGAGGATTCCGTAGATTTTTTTTCTGAAATTCAAGCTTACCTTAGCCAGAGCCCTTTCATTTAATACCTCACTAGAACTAGCGGCTTTAATACTAAATTTTGACAACAATATCTCTATCATCTTATAAGGGTTCCTTTTTGCCTAAAAAATACTTCAATATTCATAATTTGAAAACTTACTGTATTTCCATGGAAGAATTATTGAAATAACCAGTTTCATTTAAAATTATAATTTTAATGTTTACAAAAAAGAAGTATACTTTCATCTTACAGCTCTACAATAGCAGCGAACCATTTAAAAATCGTAAAAAAATATAAAATTTTTAAGGTAGCAACTGGGGTGAATTTAATTCCCGTTTCAAAACCAAAGCTTAATGGTAAAATATAAAGCTATTAAATATATCGTCGTTGCAAATTGTTAAAATGTTAAATATTTTATTTGTTGCGAGAAGAAACAAAATATACCAAATACACACTCATTTATTAATCACACATATATACATCGTTTAAACAAAACAAGGAAATAAGAATAACATAAAAGTTGTAATCATCGTTCAGAGTGATGATCAAACCTACGATCACGTCGTTCATGTTGCTGTACTACTGAACCGCGATGACCTCGTATACTAGGAACATATCTAAATTATAAATAGTTAATTGCCTAATCTATAGTCTAATAAGTCTCCCAGTTGAATAATGTGCAGAAATCGAATTTTCATTCATCGCCCATACATATTCAATTCGTCGCCTTCGGTGACGCTCAGTAATAGATTGCCCCGAAGGAGACTCTCCACAGTAAATGTAGTATACGAATACCGTATACAATAAAACGTACGAAACTAAGATATTTTAATTAGTTGTTATGTATGCTGCTAAACACTCTCGACTGCATCTAGTAGGTACTTGTATGAACGGTTATGTTCTCATAACACGTGAGCTCTAAGTTTACTGTACCTTTATATTCCTGCACTAAACCATAATAGCAAGTACTTACACACACAAACACGTGATGAAGTATACACGTGTATAGTCGATTGAAGTAGATATGACAAAAATAACTCCTTTATAATAATAATGCATATTATTTTACAGTAATCAGTTAGTCAAAAAAATATATTGGGAACAACACATTGAAAAAAGATGTACTCTGATAAACCCTATTGTAAGATAGATCTGCGTTGAATAGAATCTGTAATCGAAGTATTCATAAATCAAATACTTCCAAAGAATTATATATTTGCCGATAAAATACGACACTCGTGAGTACATTCATAGCTCGTCTTGACATTTGAGAAAATTTATATGAGAGAGAATTCAACGGCACGTGTTTTTACGCATATTTCACTTTGAATTGGTACGTCTTCATGACTCATATGGTACGTTATTTTGACCTGTACACCTTGTACATGTCGATATTTAAATAAAATAGAATGACTTTTTTTTTATTATATTTTCATTGACTGTATTTTGTATTAAATATTAAAGAACTTCACCTTTAGTGTACTGTGTTGCAGATGCAAAAGAAAGTTTTCAACTTCAACCAATTTTAGTCCTTTAAAGTTGAATAGTGTTTCATAATTCCGTTATCTTCGCACATACAATATTACATTATAATAAAATGTTATTATAGAGGAATCAAAATAGTTAAAAAATAAAAACTATCGAATTACACTATAACGTCGCGATCTACTTCCACGCTCGTTCCCCACAAACAATAACGCTCGTACCTCTTTCGGTCTATCACTTTTCGCTTACTTACAACTAAAGTTTCCACTTCGGAGGAGCGAGTTGGCTCCGGCGGCATTTCCTTGCTAATTAACGAGCGAGTCCGTTGTAGGGTTGCTGCTCTTTCAATAAATAATCTATTATTAATTATTTCTTTGTATTCATAAATTTTATATATTTAATACTATAATTATTACTTGCATTCTGTTTATATGAATCGCTATAACTACAGCTGTTTTGTAAATTGCTAAGTGTTTATAGGGTCTAGTTTATGTCCTAAATGTATAAAAAATTTTGAAGTATGTAATAAGTATGTTGCATTACAAAAATATAATATATTTTAATTATAATCATTATTTCTAGTAATTAATTGTCGCATATTTATGTCCTAGGAGCTTAAACTTATAAAAAACTAATTATGTGAATGTTTTTCAAACACGACCCTATATGGCTGTGAAATTAACTGCGAACTTACTTAAACTTGGTCTGAGAGACTCATTGACGGAGAATGTGCTCGCTTGCTTATCTTATTTAATTGTATATATCTTACATACCTTATGTAAATTTTATATTAGTTTTGTTCAAATATATTTTACCCAAAAGTTTGTGAGGGAGACGAAAATTACAATAGTAAAGCATTTGATACTTGCTAAAAATGTACACATGTATATTGAGGCCATTGTGACGTGGAGTACAAGCGTCTGACTGCGGCAAGTGGAGAACAAAGAGTAAATGAGAGATATATCACTGATCACTTTCTTTTACTTAAAGTATATGTACAAATAATACATCTGTCAATACAATAAGTTGGACTATTTTGAATGTACAATAAAAGTATTTGTGTAATACAGGACCCAAAACGATCACCGAAATAAACATAATAAACATATTCACAAATGTTTTTCGTAAGTTGTTCCATTCTTTCTCGAGATTAACATATAACATATACAGGGTGTCCCAGGAGTCAACGATAAAACGAAACCAGGTGATAGACCAAGTCGTGACAGTTGTGAGTAACGTATAATGAAAATATTATATTCGTAGCCATTGTGAATAACGAATACTATCATTTTATAATGAGAAACATGAGTAGGACCTATGTGAAAATTATTTGCAAAACGAAAAACGCTATTTTCCACTTGTTTCAAGATAATACTTATAAATTAAAAAGATTATTTTAAAACGAAAGTAAATTTGAAATCTTTTCCATACAAACGGAGTCCTAAATACTATTAGCATATATAAATAAAACAAACGAAAAGATATAAGAGTCGGAAGGCGATGTCATCATGTCTACAGAAATTATTTCTTAATCAACAAGATATGTTAGATTAACTTGATTGGCTTTTCCCTTTCATGAAGATATAATTCTAAGTAGGGGGATTTTAATAGAAATTGTTTTGTACATTTTAGGATAGTGAAATGAACATGAAATTGAGTTAGAAATCTACTCGGCAGAAAAGTAGCTATATTCGGACAAATAGGATTGATGGTCAGCGAGACAATTGTAATCAACCGGAATGGAAGTAGGACGCCCTTATAAAGCCCGTAGCAAATTGATTGCTGCGGCGAGAACTGAGTGAACTGATTACATCGCAAAAAACATTTACTTGGTACTTTTCTATTGGTCCTTTACATTTTTTCTGATTATTATCGAAAATCAAACTAAAACATTGTAGTTTATTTTCTATATTTGATTTACAGTTAACTAATAAGAGTTATTAAACCCGTAATAATAGCTCACTTGAAACTAATAAGGCACTTGCTTAAAAGTAACCGATGAAATAGATATCGGTTGTATGTATCAAACATAGAAGTAAACTTCAGTAAATTATAAAGTTTAAATTCTAAATTATTAAGGGACCAAATTTAAGATATAAAAAATTGCGAAAGTTCGTTAAAAGGTGTGCCTGAACAGAATCCCTTTATTATCCCTTATTCGCTCTGGTGACGCAGAGCGTGGCGTTGAGTTTCGCCAGTCAACACGCAATGTCTCTGGGATTCCGGGGAAGATAGGTTCCTATACTGCAAATTACATGATACAGCGTAGGCTAATATACATTATGTTTACTCAAAGTGCCATTAGTGTCTGCTAGTAGCCAAATAGTGTTACAAAATCTTTTCTCGCATAAAAGTGAGAACATTCGAGTCACGTACTCGTATGGGGCCACCGCCTCTATCTCCCTACTTTATAATACATTGTAGCAAGCGCCGGGAGCTGTTTGCATCTCACCTTTACATATACTTACCTACTGTTATGTACCATGTATATTCCACGTGGAGTTTAAGTAAATATTCAACGGTCCACTGACTTTCATAAACGAATAAATATTGGTGACAATTTGAGTATATTTTGTAAAGGTTAACACGTTTACTTATTGATGTTACAGAAACGTAATTTTTTTATTAACCTGCAAAAGCAAATATAGTCCTGCCACAGCTTAGAAAACTGTAATTAATAACCAAAATAGGTATATATATCAATTTTAGGGCTAAATTCGATTTTTTTGCCAATGTATAAAAATCGGGCCTTTATTGACATAATATGACGTATACTATGCGCATTATTAAATCTATGTATTTACGAAAGTAAAGGTGCGTCAAGTATGCTTCATACAAACTGCACGGTACAAATGAGGTCTTCTATTTCATTTATACCAAACAGAAATACGCAACAGAGAGAAAGCAGAGATAGATACTTCAATGCTTCGAATAGGTACTTCACAAGGGAATGGAATCAATGTTTATATAAGTAGATCGATCGATCGAACGAATATACATATCATGTATACGGCTTATATTTTAATTTTGACTTGCAATACAAAACGTAAGTAAATAATACTATAAAAAAATATATTTCTAGTGAATAAATAAAATAATTTTTCCATCTATTTACTTCTTGGTTTTCTCAGCTCAATCCGTAAAAGATATGAGAAGAGAGAGGAGAAAAAAATATGCGATATAAATATTATTTTTCCTTAGTAATTATGTAACAGTAATAACGTAATTTGAAGTCACTTTGTAACGTATAAATTTCAAATATTATAAAGATTACCCACGTAGGATTATAACCTAATTCACTGATTATATAATGATTCGTCTTTACGCGGAAACCAAAAATTTTAAGAATATTAAGTAGGTTACGTAACATCCACGTTCATTTTAAATATAAAATGTTAATGCTTTTTCAATGCAATTAGGTCGTAGGGGACAGCTGTGAGATTTCAAAGAGAGCTTTATATGTAAAAATATACATAGTTTTCTTGATATAACTGAGATACAGCTTTCACGCCGTGTTCAAAAAAATATGTATCTTACTGACTTAATCACTTTTTTTTAAGGTTATATAAAAAAAACCCCGCAATAAGAAATTTATTTACACAAAGTGATAATCAACACAAAGAGGGGTTATTAAAATTTCAATCAAAAGTTTATTAAAAAAAATAATAGTGAAGCTATTTTACCACGATACTCAGGGGAATCTAGGATAAACCAACGTAGTAATACGTAAGGAATAATAGTCAAAATATTTCACTTTCATTATACTTATATACACATACGTACAACTGAATTGGAAGTGCACGCTTCACAGAGAAATGCTTTATTTTTACGTTTCATTGAAATGCTTTTTGACAGAACATGGTTTGTATTTTAACGTATCTGATAATAATTGTTCATAGCTAGTTATTCATTCTGTTATATATACTTTTACATATAAAATTTGGGATTAAAATGGATAACGGATGTATACAATTCATTTTACTCTTTTCAAAAGTAGCCTTAAGTTTTGCCTTGTTTACATTTTTATACTTTATTTTATTAATATTGTAAGATCATTTGACTGTCAATGCTAAGGTTGTGGATTCGATTATGACTCGTTGAAATGCATTATTTTCATTTCCTCGCTCTGAGAGCAAGAAAAAACGCAGCGTTGCGTACGCTGTGGAGGGCAAAATTATAACTATCATAAAGCAAGTAATACAACTATGACAACATAAATATTAAGTATATTCACGTTGTTTCACGATAGTGCCACGAAAGTTTGTCTGCTTTATTTTCATAGCTTTATTACATTCGCTCGCAAGTCACAACAAAATGCTTCAAAAATGATATAATACAAAACTTTATAAAGTTAATATTTTAGTAGCAGTTTCATTTGAATTCAGTTTACAGTTAATTGCAAGTTTAAGTTATGGTATTCGTATTTTGAATTTTAAATTTTATTAGTTATAACTAACAAAATTCAAATGCAAGCGCATGATAGTAGAGGGTTCAAAATCTTTTTATTAATAAATATATAAATTTTTCACTGTTATGTCCAATCTAAGCAGTTCCCTTTTTATTAACGCTTCTAAAGACTTAAAAGAGGAAAAAAATATACGTTAAAAATGAAATAAAATGAAATAGTGAATCAATAAGGGAGAGTATAAATCGTATTACAGGCCGTCGTCGTAGTCCGACCCAAGATGATAAGTTAACGAAGTGATACGCCTCTCGCCGAACTTTACGTAGGTGCTGTATAAGCTGAGACGTGACTAGAAACCTGAAAAACTTAAAAGGCTAGTAACATAGCGTTTGGGAATAGTGTCTGAGAAACTTACAAGATTTCATTATAATGTCGTGAGGCCAGTGTGGTGCAATGCGTCAGCGATTGACTGTTAAAATGGCGTTGTGGTAACTTACTCGAGGCTACAAATTAATTGAAGTTTCCTTACTCTGGCAAAATGAAGCACAGTGTTAAGTTACGCCACGTAATACGTAATACAATTCATAAAATCATAAATTTAATATATGTCAATTATTATGGCGTTTATGCATATACGCATCCTATGGATTCGAGGACAGGATGTTTTCAAGCCAGAGAATACAAGCTTAATTTTCATATACTATTAGAAAAAAAGGCAAGTATAAAGCTACATGCGAAATATTTTCAAAGTTCCCATTTTACTATGTAATCCCCATTTTAAAATTCTTCCATTTCACGTTGAGAGTTGGTTTTCATTCTTCAACTTTTCCAACACTTTCTTCGCTTATTGACTGTTCTGACTAAAGTCATAATGTTGTTTGGCCCAAAGAGGCGTTGAGAACTTTTCTCGTGTATGTGCTCAATTTCGGAGTACCTTTTATTCTGATATTTTATTTGTTTAAACGAAATTAACACTAGATTCCCTCTGCATACCCTGCTGTGTGCGGGATACAGCGTGAAGTTGATAAAATATTTGTTTAAAATAACTTAAGTAAATATTTTGTTAAATTAAAGGTAATAAAAAAGAAAATTATAGTAAAATTATCTTTTTATAAATGTATACGGATAGAAATATTTTGTAACTGCTAACATTCCAAGAACCAAGTGAGAGAAACGTCGTATAGACGTTTCTCTCACCTAGGTACGTATAAGAATTCCTTTTACACCAGATAAAACCGCAAACTTTTGATAACGACGCTGTCTCGTAATATATTTGACGCTATAAACGTTGAGGGATAATCCCAGATTACCAAGTTCTGTGGAATAGAACTAATTAGGGCAATGTATTATGCTGCATGACGAAACACATATTATGTACTAAATAATAATAGATAGACTGAAAAAAATAATACATAAAGATATACATAAAAATTGTGTCAGTGTATACTTTTTTTTGTAGTTAATAGAACAATCAATCAGGTGTTGCCTCTTATTTTTTGAGTTGATACTTTTCCACTTGGTCTAATATAGATAAATGAATAATACACTTTTATTAAATCTAAGCTCTATCCTAAATAGAACAAACCATATTGAAGTATGTAAAACGAAAATAACTTAACGCTTTATCCCTAGCGGGGTAGTCAAACGCTACTGTAAACAAAAATAACATTTAGAAAACCAATAAAATACATATCAGGAAGCAGAGGGAGTTACATCATAAGTTATATTCAATATGAAAATGTTCACAAGATAATGTAAATCGAAGAATGGATACTTATTGGAAATATTTCCGTTCAGTCGGAAACAATATTAGGTGCATGAATAAAACTCCCTCACAAATGAGACAAAGGACGTCAGATTCATCGGAGGGATATTTGTTACGTGCTAACTCAAGTAAAGGAGTGGAACATGAGGCTCTATTCTCTAGGTTATTTGCGAATGACACTAACCTATGAATACCAAATATGAGTTTCATGTCCGAATCTCATCTCAATTCGGCCAGAACTATTTATTCATGGTAGAGTATGAAGTGTAATAAAATATACCTCAAGCCTTATTAGGCTTAAGAAATATTTTTCTTTACAATTAAATAAGTAATTGTAGATTTTAATAAGATGATAATTTTGATAAAAATATATAGCGTGGCTTGGTAAATTGAAGATTATTTAAAAATTTTGTAATCTTTTTTATAAATCTTTGTTCTCAATACTTGTAACGTAAGTATTTTTTATTGTTTAATGATAACATTAAAAATAATAAGTAAATAGTTTAAAATTATCTTTTCTTACGGTATGTTCCTACACAATTGTATATTTGTTACAAAACTTTATTTAATGCTAAATATTAAAATGAAGTATTTAATTCCAACCAAACTAAACCAACTCCCTAATATTTCGAATCTAATAACTAAATGTCATCAAAGATCTTTATAATGCATATAATGATATTTATTTGATCCATTTCATCCATTTATTTATTAGATAAATTTCAAATAAATATATAGCCGATATCTAGCAATTCATATAATCGGATACCAGTTGGGATCCTTTGAATTTCCAAGTTATTAATAAATAAATGAAGGTAAAACGCTATGTATACAACGATCATAGTCCTGAATGACTGACATTTATAAGAAGGATTTCTGAGACGACGGTATTTGTGCGGGGATTGTGGACGTAATTAATACCGATCGTTAATCAAACACCCTGTGAAGACTATGGTGACGAGAAGGGCCCAGAGATAATAATTATATATTTTAAGATTAACAACAAGTTATTGCAGTTTATTACGTACAAAAGTATTAAATTACTTCTAACTAAGCCATGGTAAAAGCTATTTATATTTATATGAAATTACAGGATCATCAAAAATTTTCCGCTTCAAATACAACACTACCTTTATGATTGGTGAAATGTGGTAAATGAGCAAGCCACTCTGTAATCTGTCCGCGTGAGCATCAATTAGCTGGAGTTAAAAGCTCCCTTTTATAGGAACGGCCAAATGAATGGGCAGAGTTGAGGAGCACTTTGACGAATTTCAGGCTCAAATCGTACGAGTAGGGTGAGCTGTATAGAGTGTACCGACCGCAAGCGTTTAAAATACCGCTTTGCTCGCTCGAATCGATGTATGACATCTATCATGACACGCATTAACCGTTTAAGCATTTTGTTATTGTCGTACTATGAATATAATATATTTTGATATAACTATGGTAGTGGTTTTAAATCATATTTTAGTACTTTTTCATAATTTTAAAGCGTTATTCCACACTTAGGTAAAATACTTTTATAGAAACGTATAAAAATTTGATCGTAGCTGGATTTGAACCTGTGCCTCTTGAATGAAATATGTAATTCAATTAGCTGATTGGGCGAGGCGTTTTCTTCACCTATTAAAGCGTCAACTCAAAGACCGGGCTCACCGTCCATTTACCGAGGGTTAATCCCTCTTTCAGAGTAATGAAACCCGTATACGTATCTCTTAATGCCTTAGTTTTGTAATACCCACACTCAGCCTCGGGCGCTTCGTGCTATTTAACACTAGAACCGCCTCCGTCCCATTTTTGTCCCATACACAAGCTTGATTGTAGGTAACTTTTTTATTTTTCAATTTATGTTAATGAAACTTTTTGAGTTTTACAAATATTACACATTTATCTAATTTAAAATAAAATTAATTTTATAACTGTCATACTTTTCGAAAAAAAATATGATTTTCCTAGAACTGCCGCTGGGTCATTTTTGTCCCGTCATTATTATTTCACGATTTGAGGGTATAATTTGACATATTTTCATGCCTCGAGGACTACGTGGAGGTGAAGGGGCGACGCGGGAGTGGAGAAAAAAATAGAACACTAGGTTTAGCAGTCAATTCCTAAGTTTTTAGGGTTCCGTACATTTTAAGGAAAAAAGGAACCCTTATAAGAACACTTTGTTGCCCATTCGTCTGTCTGTGCCTTTATTTCAGGAATTCTTTTTAATATCGAGTTGATAAACATATAAGTATATAAATAAACAAAAATCTTCCTGAAAAAATCGTACTTAAAAAAAGATATGACCATTTATATCGTAAAAAAAGAGTATTTGGACACTCTAAAGGTATTTTTTTTTAATAATAAATAATAAGGTACTCCTGGTTAACCTAGAATAATAAAATTTGGCAGCTAGCATCTACAGGTAGTACTAGTTCAAGAAAAAATCTGAAAACTATACTTTTGTGTTTAAATCTTAAAAAATAATAGCCTGAAAAGTGGGGCAAAATTAGTTTCCTTACCAAATTTTGCCGCTAGTTCAAGTGAGGTATCAGAAACGGACTCTGGCTAACCTAAGCATGAATTTCAGAAAAACGCTCCAGATCAAATATGGTCAAAGGTTGGGTAGGTAAAGGGAACCTAGGAACCTAGTGTTAAGTACTCTGCTGGCATTTTCCGCCGAATTCTGGAGGCACAAGTAAGGATAATATATTAGTAAAGTTATAAATCTTCTGTGAAGTAGGTACCACATATACAAAAAAAAATGTCTGTAATAAATGCACTAATGAAGAATATTATTATTAATGCATTATTTGGTCTAATGATAATATTAACTAATTTCAATAACTTATAATTTTGTAAGAGTTTATCAATAAGTTGTCACGATCTTATAACGTATTTGAAATATTTGATTTTTATTTTGTGTTTTCTTTTTTGCTACTTTTCTGTTTGTTAAAGGATAAGGATTGATTTTAAATTGATTAATAAACGTGGTCTGTATATTTTACAAATTATTTAAATAATAATTTTCTTGTCTTATTCCAACAATCAATATAATAAGTAGAACGGGACAAATTTGTCACGACGGCGGTTCGCGGGGGGTGTCAATCTTCGGCACTTCTAGTGTTAACAGATTGTTTTGTATGAGCATCGAATATAATGGCTTTCAAATAACGTTTGGTTGACGTTCATTAAGTTAAATTGATTTATTAGGTTCATTGAGTGAAGCTTCTAATTAACTAATTGTCGATATCTAAACGTATGGCATACGTGTGGCACTTGTTGAAATATATGTATAGTAATTTCGAACATCCTTTCATCACAAAATCATTTGTAGTGATAAAGCCGCCATTGTACATGTTAATTTAAGTACTTAAATATCTGTATATATATGCACGTTCTTTTTTATGTAAATTTTATATGTGCAATAAATTAATATCCTTTCAGATTTACATATAAACCTATTCTATCCATGTAATGTAATTTGTAGTAAAGCCTACATTTTTAGTAATTTTCTAATTTTATTTGAATCCCACCAATTATTAAAAAACTAAAATAAAACAAGAAAAAAGGATTTTTAGGAATTTCAAATCTAGTTGCCTACCATATAAGGCATTTTTAATGTTAACATGACGTTAAGGAACGTTATGAAGTAGAATGTAGAGTGCATAGTTTTATTTTCCATAGGAATTTGACTCATTTGGAAGACGGGAGTATTTGTAAATAGGCTTATTTTTGAAGACATTGCGTGTTGTAGGTTAAAATAAAATAAAATAAATCTATTTCAAAGCAAACTTTTACCTGATATGCGAGTCATGTTCGGGTTGAATGGTGGCAAGAATGCTGACATATTCTACTATTGAAATATAATGCTTATCTACCAGAAAAATGTTCTACATTCATCACTGCATATTGTTACATAATGTTTGTGAAATAGCTTTGACTTAAGTAATTCTTAAGTCTGCCTCACTATAGGATAGTTGATCAGTTCTATCTTACGTACTCGTATTGTACTTCAATAGAACAGGCACTAAATATGGGATAAATATTACATTTAACTAGACAGAGAAAGAAAATAATATTTATGTTAATATAAATTGTTCCATATTTAAATAATAGAATCAAACAACAATGAAAAATCTTAGCAATTATCTTAATTAACTAATCTAGATTGAAATCCGTTCAGCCTCTAAATCTTGATTGGGATCTTGTCTTAACGAGCACATGTCAGAGACTGTACGGACCAAGCGCTGCATCTATTCATGCTCTTGAAACCGCAGATTTCTATGAAAGTTGACGTCGGCTATGGATAGGTAAGGCCAGTATATATTTGTGTTCGTAAATCATATCAATTGTTTATTGCTTTTATATAAATGAAAGAATAAAAACAAGATTTATAAGGTTTTTTTTTGAGGAATGGCCAGTTCTATCTTGGGGGAAGCTGCGCATCATTCTTGTAGCAGTGACGACATGCCACACATGATGTTTGCGTTCCTGTCATTTTAATTTAGGCTTGAAGTAAGATATTTTCCGCACAAAAATTGGATGTCCCAAGCTTTTTCTGAAATTCAGGCTTGCTTAGCCAGAGCCCTTTCATTTGATACCTCACTTGAACTAGTGGCTTTAATACCAAATATTGCCTCTTTTTCCCGACTGCTAAAGAAGGGTTATTAAAGTTATTATTTTTTAGGATTTAACCACAAATGTATAGTTTTTAGATTTTTGTCTGAACTAGTTGTACCTGTAGATGCTAGCTGCCAAATTTCACAATTCTAGGTCAACCGGAAATACCGTATTCATTTGCATTCCCTTTGTAGTGTCGAAATGCGCATTTTTTGCTATTTAAGGCTATTTTTCTTTAAAGATATAACCATAAATGTACAGTTTTCAGATTTTTTCCTCAACTACCTGTAGATGCTAGCTGCCAAATTTCACAACTATAAGTCGACCGGAAGTACTCTATGAATTTTGATTCCCTTCATAGCGTCATGGTTTTTTTATCATAAATGTTTTCTTTATAATTTGGCGATGACCTTGGATTAATTAAATTATTAGGATTATGTAAATGTAACGATTCTTTGTTCTTACAATAAAGAAGTATTTTTTTATTGTCCGAAAATAGAAATAGAAGAATCGCTGCACTTTGAAATATTTCCTCATTTACATTTAGGAGTTAAAATTACACAAAATAGTTTTCAATTCTATTATGTATTATATTCTGAATACAACGTTATCTTACGAAAGGTCAAGTTAATATTCAAGTTAATTAAATGCTACCGACAACCTCAACTAAGCCTTGTCACTCGCTAGACGTGCTCTAATGCAAACTAATCAGACCAACGTGTAATGAAATCACTGGATTATTTATATGACAAGACGTAAGGGAGCATTTAGCTTAATTAACATTAATTAGTTATATTATTACCATATAATTATATATACACTAGCGGCTCGCCCGCGGCTTCGCCTGCGTGAACTACTTTATTATTAATTTCTGTCTTCATGAGTATCTACGTCCTATAAGTGATGTCCATGCAAAATTTGAGACTCCTAGCATTTGTAGTAACGAAGTTTCATACAAACTTTCAACCCCAAAAACCACCCCTTAAAAGTCGAATATTACTAATTCCCGTCTTAGCGAGCACCTACGTCCTATAAATAACTCCTATGCAAAATTTGAGATTCCTAGCACATGTAGTTTCTGAGATTTCGTGATGAGTGAGTGACCTTTCGATTTTATATATATAGATACTAGCGACCCGCTCGCGGTTACACCCGCATGAACTATGTTATTATTAATTTCTGTCTCCATAACTACGCCCTAGTGACGTCTATGCAAAATTTGAGACTCCTAGCATTTGTAGTAACGAAGTTTCATATAAACTTTCAACCCCAAAAACAACCCCTTAGAACTCGATTATTGCAAATTCCCGTCGTAGCGAGCACCTACGTCCTATAAGTAACTCCTATGCAAAATTTGAGATTCCTAGCACTTGTAGTTTCTGAGATTTCGTGATGAGTGAGTGACCTTTCGATTTTATATATATAGATATAGCGCTATATTTAATGAGCAAAATTTAAAAATGTTTATATTTATTTTCTAGTCTTATCTGTCTTTCTAGTAATTTTTTTTTAAATATATTTAGTCTATCGTACAAACTGTATAATATGGTAACTGTTCTGCCTATAATATAAAAGAAACATTACATAATTAACAACAGAGGTCTTTAACAAGAACATATACTTTATGTACAAGAAAATTCTCTCCTTCACATTGATTAAACGGCCTTCGTCTTATTATGCAAGTTAAACAAGCCAAACTGAATTTAAAATACAATCTTTATTTATATTTTTCCTTCAAGAATAAATTTGCATTCCATTGTCAGCCATAAATATTTTTGTTTCAAAAAAAAAAATATTCAGAATTGCATACAACTCGAACTTAAAATCTTTTTCACAAATAAAAATTTTGAGAACGAGTAAGGTTTGTTTAAATAAAAAGTAAAAGAATATTATATAGAAGAATATTGATTTATGAGACGTGAATTTCGCAAATAGAAGTTTCCTTAAGATTATAGCAGATTCAATATTCATTCAGAATACTAAATAGAACACGGATAGGAAAATAATTTTATTACATAAAGGGATTGCATACAAACGGCAAAGAAATAAGGACGACATTCCATATTTAGGAATTTCCTTATAAAAATGTGATGATAAACACTTTTCTATTGAACTGTTGTAGATAATGTCTATAGGTTAGAGTGTAATAGTTAATGTTTTAAATTTATTATATTTATTTGAAAAACAAATTAAATATTTCATTCGTCATCGTCGTCAGTCGTGGCATAGTCGTAGTCTCCTGATCTGAAATTGGAATGATTGTGGGTTCAATCGGGGAAGTTATTATTTCCCCTATAAGAATTTAGATTCGGAAGAAGAAATAAACTATTACTAACATCTATTAAATTTTCAGCTAGTGGAACCTAGTGTTCGAGTCACAAATTCTTCTTTCTGGCATTCGAGTCACAGCGTGTCTACTATATATAAATAATTATTCTATTTATAGATATTGCTTGCCTGAGATTACCAACATACTATAATAATTTTATAACAACTGACTGGAGCGAGATCTTTTAGCTTTGCAAAGCGCAATTTATATAAATTAATTTTTAACAAAAACAAAAACCGACTTCTAACAACGAACTAAAAAGTGAAAAATAATTATATAAAGATTTTATAATTTTGAAGTCGGTGCCAAGTAAAACAAATAGGCTTAGTAATTAGATATTGTAGTAAAGGTGTTGTAGCATTAGCTTGACACCGACTTCAAAATTATAAAATCTTTATATAATTATTTTTCACTTTTTAGTTCGTTGTTAGAAGTCGGTTTTTGTTTTTGTTAAAAATTAATTTATTTTACGATTTTTAGTGATTCAAGAAGCATCATTTTAAGATGGTAGATCTTCTTGCTTCTTGAACGAGTGGTGGTGGTGGTGGTGGTAGTGGTTGTCAACGAGTGGTTGTGATTGTTCCATGTAAAACTTCATTTAATTAGCTATTATTTTTGTGCAAAGTTACATTTTGGTGTATTGACAAGAACATACATAAAAAGTATTCGGGCGAATTGAGAATCTCCCTTTTTTGAAGTTGGTTGAAAATGACAACATCCTCTTTTTTGAGGTTGGTTGAAAAGAAATGCAACGATCAGGAATTTCACTTCTGACATCAATTTAAAAAGTTTTTGCTTGTAACTATTACAATATAATAAATTTTTTACCAAAAAAAACAAACTTTCTCAATTTTCACCGGATTCTATAATCGGAACCTAACCAAACTTTCACCAAATTATCCTTGAAGTATATCCTTTCAAATAAAAAAACAATCATCAAAATCGGTTGGCGCGACATTGAGTTATTCGTCTATTTGTCGCGCACATATCTAATGCAAATTTAAGACTTATGTGATTTTCTCATAGATACCATTGTCAGACATGGACCAAAAAAAAATGGGACCATTCGGGAAGCTCCACCTTTCAAACAAAAAAAAAATTTTCAAAATCGGTTCACCCAGTCAAAAGTTATGAGGTAACA
>JAEBDU010013039.1:68093-87454 GCA_016802625.1 Heliconius numata
GTCGGACTCGGTAAACATACAGTTAATTTGGTAAGCTTAGTTCATCATTAAATTCAAATTCAAATTCAAATTCAAAATATTCTTTATTCAAATAAACTATAAAAGCACTTTTGAATCGTCGAATGTACATGTGAACAAAAAGCTACCACCTATATTAAATAATATTATTTGTGATTTTTTATATGAAACAAAATTATGGCATTATCATAATTACGAGATTATTTTGCTATACTATTAATTACAAAATTGACGATTTTTTAAGCTAACTTATAATAGTAAAAATTATATCAGAAAGAAAAAAATAATAATAGATTTTTTATATAAGAATGTAATTAATTCCATCGTTCAATTTCCTTTCCAAGAATACGATCTCCAACCACAAAATGTCATTATGATAACGAAAGAATCTGTCAAATGTCCTAAGATTAGCCGACTGATATAAATCAATCCACTAAAGATATTGACGGGAAATGGACTTTCCGCTCTATTGGGGACTTTTGATGGGCGATTAATGAAATCTATTTATTTCTATTTTATGGTAAGAAATGGTTTGTACAGGATTTTAAACTGTTTACATAAAAAAAACAATAATTGTTAGTCATGTAAAAATGTTTAATTTAAATGTATCTGTGGCGACTTTGTTTTGAACAAAGATATACAATATATCTCGCGAGCTTAAATTATAGATAGATAGATAGAAAAACTTTATTGCTCACAAAGCTTTACAGAGGAATATAAAGGATGGTCTTAAAATAAATCCAGAGCGTGCAAAGGCGGTCTTATTGCTGATAGCAATCTCTTACAGACAACCTTTGAAGAGAGTAATTTAGTCTTAAGAGATATGGGCTAGCGTAAATTTAAAATGTTTAAAAAAACATATAAAAATCAAATAATTCCTTATAAATAATATAAATATAGAAAATAGTTATAATATAGTTCCATGTATATTAGCAATGGAGACATAGTCAATGTAATGTTTGTTGAACTAACTGTCTCGAATACAGAACGCGGCACTTAGTCTTGAAAGAAGCAGTCCCAGTCTTTATATAGGTCAAATTATATAGATATAAATGTAAGTATGTATACTTAGATTTATTTATTAGCTATTTCATAGCACTAAAAGGAACTTCGATTTATGGTTAAGCTTCTATGAATAATAAAATATATCTCAAATAGGTAGATGAATTGTGTACTCGTATATAGGTTACGACGGCGAGGATTTATAGTAGTTATATTCCATATCAAGTATGAAAATAATTTCTCAATTCACTGTACAGTGCGTAGTAAATAAATTTAATTGGTTTTGATAATATCATATCGTTCGATATATTTAAGCGACTGATGTTTTAACTATATCTTTATACACCCTGCAATGGGTGTAAAATTTTAAATCTGAAACGTCTAAAAGTATCGCTTTTTGATTAGATCTGAATTTTTAGGTAAAAATGTTTTCTCGTTTTATATGAACTGCCCCTCTCTATAGGTTGATACAATGAATATATAAGAAACGACAAGACAATCGTTATCAACCTCAACCAACGTTATCTGTCTCAATTCGTCAATTCGTTCTAAACGAAAGAGCAAGACAAAAAATAGTTATATAATGAATTTGACAATGACAATTATTTTTTACAATAATACTGCTGTATAATAATATATTCCTCAAATGGAAATTCCAGTCCATTTACTCTACTCTAGCACTTTTGTTCTACGGATGGAAAGGAATGATTTTAATAAAAGTAATTTCAGAACAAATTTACTCGATTTATCCTCGATAAAGGTTGAATAATAATTATGGAGGGTTGCCAGTGTAATTTGTTTAAGTTCCTTTCTGAGGATAAACGGCGCGCCGAACAGTTATTGTTCAAAATATCGATAGTTTATTTTATTGCCTTGAGTTATTTTGTTGCCTTATTTTTAGTTCATATTTTTTGCATATAGATTACAATTAGTTACAATAGGCTATAGATATGAATTAAAGATCATGAATAGGCTAACTCGTAGTTAGCCTACATTTTCTATGAATTAATAGAACATGTAGACTAACTCTATGGTAAGACCAGTTATATATTTTTTATATATTATGAAAATTACATTATACATTAATGAAGTTATATTTTGAAGTACGGCATTACTTCATCATTATTATGCAAGAGGCTACCTGAAACGTTAATTATATTTCAAGTTCATTACTGACGATTGAGAGAAAAAAAGAGAATAAAAAACAGAGTAATGAATGAAATTTTATGCTGATTACAAATTAGGGGATAGGAATACTTTATAGAAATCGTTTGTAAAGTTTAATAAAATAAGTAAGTATATTTTATTAATCACAGTAACATATAGTAATAGTGATATTACTGCTTTAAACTAAAGTTATTTTGACAGTCAATAATTTTCAATTTGCTAATTTCATCTCTTAATTATTTTTATTTTCTCTTTTTAAATAGCATAATTAATTGACTCTAAATTAAAAGCAAGATCCGTACCGTACAAGACATTATAGTAGCATTTGGCACTCCGTTCTCTTTGAATACTCCGCTAGGGCCTGACCTAAATTATGTTAAAAGCAAGATCGAGTGTCATCATAACAAGGGTCGGTCGTGTATCCACACCATTGTGGATCGATCTAAGATTAATAGGTAAAGATAGATTAATGAAGATAGGTTAATGATAGATTTTCTTTAGAGTTAAAAGTCTAATATTTTCCTAATGTTCCTTTTACACAAATAATGTTCCTTTAACACTTTCATTTCAATGAGCGATTGCATTTCGTAATTACAACAAACTTAAAGCAATTAGGGTCAGAATTAGCACGTTAGCTAGTCTAATAAATAAAATCGACCCTACAGTGACGCACGGTATGTAAAAGGGTGTGTGAGCTCCCTAAAGACTGAGCCTTCTTATTGATTACTACTTAAATGAAATTATACTCGTATAATCTTTGCCGTGCCTTTTCCTGGTAAAGAGTACTATTTTCTATCTTCTATATACTATACACTTTTTAGGGTTCCGTACTTTGTAAGGAAAAAAGGAACTCTTATAAGATCACTCTGTTGTCCGTCCGTCTATCTGTCTGTCTGTCGAGACCCTTTATCTCAGGAACGCTTGGAGATATCGAGTTAAAATTCAAACCATATACCTACTCAAATCTACGACGTTATGGCGTTAGAAAACATATTTCTATATTTACTTAGAAAAAAGTACATGTTTTATACTCCGATAGAGCGAGTATGTCTATTTGATTTTAATGCATCTAATGCAATATACATAATTTCCATGATGCAATAGATACTTAAAAGTAAAAAAATACTGTAAAATGTTTCAAAACTCGTTTCGTTCACTACAAATGGAAGATTTTTCCATGAATTTGTCATAATGCTCTTTACCTAATTGTATACATTAAATTGTTAGATGAATACTTGCTTGTTGTAATATAAAAATATTTTTCGTTGAGAAATGTTGTCAACAGCAAAAAGGTGGAATTGTCACCAATGCTGGCTACACGCCAACGTTTCTTACTACTATTACGTTAGCTTTCTGAGTATTTTTCACTTTCCATTCTTTAAGCCAGCCTTAAATGTATGATGAATTACTTTCTGTAAGTAATTGTAATTTCTTTCATGAATTATCTAGTAAAATATATTTAGCCAAAAATAATTTTGAACGAATAAATTAAATATATATATATATATATATATATATATATATATATATATATATATTTAGCATTTGTTATCCCTTGGTTGTTTAAGCCTACCTCGCTTATTTTATGGCGCCCATAATATAGATAAAGAAAATCAAGCAAAAATATAGAATCAAGATTCCGTTTCCTATACTAACGCATATAAAATCAGTACAAGTTGCAGTAGTAAAATACAGTAGTTTCTCTCTTTTTAGCACGGGCTTGACATAGCTAACACACTGGAGTAAGTCACATACAAACACATATGAACAATTTACGTTCATCCATCGGTCTAGTTTCTGTGAAACTGAAATGACAGTTCTGCCCCATATAGTTGTGATGAAAACGAAGAGATTTTTCTTTAGCTACTATAATACTACAGTATATTTCTTAGTCTTCATATTTTAATAACGACCAGTTGTTCATGAACGTGCACGAACGAGCCATAAATCTTGTAATATGAATGAATTAATTAAAGTCTCATTATTGCATTGTTTATAAAAAAAATTGATAAAAATTATAAATATAAAATATCGTACAAACATAGTGAAAACCGGCAACTGTTCCATTCATTCGCAATAAATAAACTTTTAAGTATAATAATTATTTCTGCCATTCATATATAAAAACATATGTACATATGTTTTATTCATATAATATACCGAGAAATAATACTAAAAGCCAAAAACAACATATAAGTAAAGCACACGTCCATAGCTGCATGCAGTTAATTACAACAGCGTGTAGTCTAACGGAACACTATATAAACTACCCAGAGTTAATTGGGCGCAGTTAAATTACTTAAGCATTTATAATCAACAGTAGTTCCTAAGCAAATAAAATTTATTAAAATATGCAAAGTATTTCGATTTTCATACTCAAAATTGTCTGCTTTGTTGATTTCAAAATACATTCATAGAGCAGAGGGTTTGTCAGTAAATGCAATAATTTGAGTTCGATTCTCCGCTCGGGGGAACAATTCAGCCTACATAAAATAAAATTTAATTTTGTTAATTATACACACTAAAGAGATTCCAACTAACAATTTCATACTGCTGGTGCGAATATTACACAATAAATTACTATATTTACATATGTAGAAGTACATAATTACATCGAAAATCAAATAGTGTTCATTACTTTAGAAAAATAGCTACCATATAATAGCACTTATCGTTCCATTACGAGAAATAGTCAATTCCTATGCGCTTTGGTGACCTCGATAGACGTTACATATGTTCAAGCACGCTCACTGGAAAGCGACCGATAACGTGAAACATGTATTTTACAATTTGTGAACATTGCTATTTTAACCTGAAAATGCCTGTTATTATAGCACATTTTAACTTTTAACATTTTAACTAAACATGCAATGCCTCCAGAATTCGGTGGCAAATGGAGAGTGGAGTGCCTACCCTGTTACATACGGGATACGGCGTGCGTGCGGGAAGAAGCTAAAAAAAAGTTATAGAAAGATTAATATATCTCAATAAATAAAAAAAATTGTGAAGCATCGCTGTGCAGTGGTACAGGACGGCTTGATCCCAACTTGCCCTTGTAAGACAAAATGCGTCGTTGAGTTCCGTAAATCAATAAACAATGTCTCGATTTCGGATGAAAAGCGGAGAACCAAGTGTCCTGACACTGTTCTCTCTATCCACCTCTGCCCTGTTATGAGGAAAACAATGAATCTATTTATAAAAACTTAATATTACCACCACTGTCATACGTGTGCTAGTAACACTGTAGTGATGGTCGCACGGGGCCTTGTCGTTCATATCAGCGTATTCCCTAGATAAGTAACCCAATTTGAAAAGGATAGTTTATAATAGGAAATACGCTGCTTAAACACTTATGTACATTCATACACTCAATTATTATAATAATTTAGTAAGCACGGAATTAATTGAATTGATAAAGACTTTATAAAGTTTTACCATATCTAACTCTAAGCGATACACACAAGTAATTATTTTACAAATTAAAAGGTTAATTTTCTTTCTTTTAACTCATATAATGGTACATGAAAGAGAATATCTTAAAAAGCTTGAATATCTCACAAGAAAGCTCGCAGGTCAAAGACGTAAGCTCAAATATAGCTAGTTGTACTAGACGTAGCAATATCATACGAACACAGTGCGGTTATGACGTGACATTACGACGCAGAGAGGGTTAATTGTGAGTATGAAACTGTGACATTAATGTAGGTGTGTGTGTTGGTGAAAGTTGTGAGTGAGTGTCATTGTAACTTTACAAAACTTTACTCTTACTTTACTTAAACTTTACACTTAGATAACTTAGTTTTGTATTAAAAGCTCCCAAACTCGGGTACAACGGTAATATAATTTGTTTCGTTACATAAATAGCGAGTATGATGAAATTAATAATTGATTTCACTCGTTATGTTTGAGTTATGGATTAGAGATTTCAATATTGGTTTCCTAGTAAGTCGTGCCTTATTGTAAGATACATAATTTACAACATACTATTTATTGATTGCAAATAACTTTGTGTTGTATAATTTTTTCTCAAATTATTTCTTGTAATCTATTTACAGGATTAAGTAGAATCCTATATCTTATAAAACAAAGTCGCTTTTCGTGTCTGTCTGAACTTTCTAACTCTTCTTCTTCTAAACCACCCAACGGATTTTTATGCGGTTTTCACCATTAGGTCGAGTATTTCTCAGGGAAGGTTTATATATAGTTTATTATTTGTACATTCTTATGTAAATTAATATAAATAACGATAAATGTGTATAAAGTCCTACCCGTTGAGACACTTTGACGCATGCGCTGCTTTAATGGTAAGTACTACATGAAAATAATGTACTGGAGTATTGTTCCTCTTAATAAGATCTACAAAAAAGTCCGCGATAGCATATTTTTATCTTTTAAGAATAACGTGTAGTGATCATATTTCTGTCTAAAAATAGTAATTTCAATATATTTTTTATTGTGAGGGATATTTTTCCATAATGGTATTAATCCTTATCCTTTAATATACTTTATTAATTTTCTACGTTAAACGAAGATAAAATTTGCTTTTTACACTATTTCGAAATTGCGAATAGTATTAGAGAAAAACGCATTTAATTGTTGACACATCCCGCCGTTGACACATCAGCTGTGCCGACTCAAGTTTTACTTATCCCTTACTCTCAGCATATAAATAAGTATATTAGTTACGTTGGCCATTTAATGTAGATCAAAACTGTCTTTTACTGTTTTTTCATTTTAATAAGTACTTTAGAAGTTGTTACAATATCAAAACATCCTTGCTGCGAAACGCGCCCCGCGACGTTTTGCTTATACAAGCGCGTCATGAGCAGTCATCGGTGGTTCAGTGGTAGAATGCTCGCCTGCCACGCGGGCGGCTCGGGTTCGATTCCCGGCCAATGCATTCTATTTAATTTTCCTCACAGGCAGCCACGTAGTGCTTGCTTTTCATCAGGGACAGAATACCCTCTTTAGCATTAACCACAAGCTCGAAAAAAGAAAACCCGCCCGCTATAGAGGCATAGCAACGAAGATTTAGATGCGTTTGCACGTATTGGATAATTGGAGTTGAATGTATTATTTCAGCGCGATATATTTGGTTTCACATTTTTTGTAGTAGTTATTAGTAGGTAGGCTTTTGTTTATAATTTCTTCCGTATAAAAATAGTCATTTAACTATCTAAAAATAGTCATTTAAAAATATTTTAATAAGTACTTGAAAAGATTAGTAGCACAGATTTAAAATTACGGTACCTACTAAAAAATCCTTGCTGTGTAAAACAATTGGAAAATCCTTATTGAAACTACGAAAATGCGGGTTGCATTAGGGTTTAACTAATTTTCACATTATCTTAAGTGCTTTGCAAACATACATTATATGAATAATCCAGTAGTAAAAGCGGGCGAAGCCGCAAGGGGGTCGCTAGTGTAACATATAAGGAAATTATGTTAAGAAAATCAACTTTTAAATATAATTAAAAAATGTTGAAGAACAGATTCCTACAAAAAATAATTTACATTAGTATCGTTTAATCCAATCTATGTACACTTTTATTGTTTGTAGAGTTGAAACGAAACTAAAAATAAATTAGTTAAAAATCTTTTCTGCTTTTATATCCACTGGATCATAACAAAAAATCCAACAAAATTAAAATTACTTTAGTAAAATAAAAAGTACCAATTGTAGCAAAGTCATACTTACTTCAAAAGATTAAATCTAAGTTTTAGCTGTCTGTCTTTATTTGTTTTTTTGTTTGTAATTTTAATTATTTATTATAGATTTCCCTACCTCTGTCTACCCTATTATATATGGGATTCCTAAAGCCACGTAACCTTATCTTAACTTTCCAAAAAGTAAACGGCCATTACAATCGCCTTACACACAAATCTTTCATCTCTATCTCGATGTTGAATTCTAGAGCAGTTTGAACTGCGCAGTGAAAACAATCGCAGTAGTAAAGTACAATGGTCGCCTGGCCGAGAGCCAGGAGAGAGACACGGTATGGTAGGTTGCAGCGCGATAGAATTAACAATTTAACCTTTCATCGACAGCTCGTACGTCACAGACAAACAAATAAAATACAATTGACAGGTATTGTTTAACTTTCATATTATCTGACCATATTTTTTATTGTAACTAGTTGTCGTTAGTTAATAGGTTATATTTTACAATTGGAATTTTATTTATCCAGTTATAAAGCTTTAATCGTTTTTATTACACGAAGAGTAGATGATGTGCTACACGTACTGAGGACGAAGTTCTGTTTTAAATTATAATTCAAATGTCTTTAATATTGACAATAGCATAAAACTACGTCGAGCTGGTAAATAGTGAGCAAACACCGACCACCATCATTCAAATGGCCTCATTTCCATGATGCACCCCAACCGCTCTTAAGATAAATTGCAATTTAGTTTGTTGTTGACAATGTAGTATGAAATACATAGTAGAAGTATTACTTAGACCAAGGAAATAGCTTTTTAGATTTGACAACGATGTTGCTATCATGTAACGGTAAATATTGAAATACATTATTAAGATAACTTAACTGTTTTATTAGTACAATAGAATAGATTATTGTTTACTTATTTTATTTAGTAAGCTTATAATATATTTCAATAAAAACATAAAGATTAAGAGGTCATCTAAATGTGTGTTCAATGAAATATAACAAAAGTATTGATTAAATTATAAGTAATTTTTGTTGAACATAGATACTGACCAACAGACATGGACACACGCTAAATATACCATATAATAATTATGTTAACAAATATAATAACCGCTCAAATAAATGAATGAACGGACCATGAATTTTGAGGCAATCAAGAGAAAACATCATTTTTGTTCCTTTGCCTCACTTTGTTAAATAGTAAATTGCTATGAAAAAAACATAAACGCAATCACATCTGGCCTTCTGCCAACCGCTGGAAAGATAGACATTATTCAATTCCACCAATCAAAAAATTTCGTAAAAAAACATATTCAAATTAATTTCAAGATGATAACGAACTACGTCGAAATAGACCGCCTTTATAATCACATTTACAGTAATCCTCTTACATAAATATTGAATGCTTGCCTTACAAGTTGAAAGGGAATTTTAAATGTAGTAATCTGTAAATGATTTATACTCCAGATTATAAGTTCAAAGATGAATTAGGTATTAGATATTACATTGTATTAGATCTTTAAACTTTTGGATGTCGTAATTTTTTTTGCGTAATAACACGTTAAGTTGTATTTCTTTAATTATATCGCTTAGCTTTCATAGTTCGCAGTTTGTTTTTGTAGTTTGTAGTTTTTACTTAAAATAGTAAACCAATTTATTGAAAATTCTTACATATAGTAATATATATTCTCGTCTTGAGTTTAGGGTTCCGTACCTTTTAAGGGAAAAAGCAACCCTTATAAGATCACTCTGTTGTCCGTCCGTATGTCTGTCTATCTGTCTATCAAGAGCACTTATTATTTATTATTATTATTTATTCATTTTATTACTACCATTTAACAATAAAAAAAAAACTTAAACAGTGTCCTGCAAAACTCTACGCGAGTTTGACTGCTGGATCTCTATACATATGATTTAAATTACATTTATATTAGATCAAAATTAAACTAAGAAGTATTTTCTGTCAACTGTTCAATTAACAGTTGACAAAAAATACTCCCTAAGTTTAATTTTAAACCTCTTTAAGTTTGGCTCACGGCGTATGTCCTCAGGCAAACCATTAAGCACATAGGGTACACGTTTTCTTAGGGTTCTGTCACCATAATAGTTGTGTACCCTAGGAACCTTGAATTTTCCTTATCTCAGGAAAGCTGAGTTGAAGTTCAAACTGCTAACTCAGCTCTACGGCCCCATGATTTCCTTAATATTTGTTTTCTAAATTTACTTAATAAAAGGATATGGCCGTTTATATCGCAAAGAACGCGTATTTTGACTCGAGACCGACAATTTTTGTACGGAACATCGGTGGGCGAGCCCAAGTCCCGCTTGTCCATTTTTTATATACAAACAAAAAATATAATAGAACGTGTGTTTCTTAATTTTAAAAAATACTACACTAAAATACTACTATTAAACAAGTACATTGCTAACGAGATAAAACTAAACTAAAAGTTATCATTAGCATCTTAGTAAGGTAAATATTAATTCCTCGTGCTACGTGTATATTTCCATAACCTAAGTGCGCTTGCTATATATAGCCCATAGATCAACATGTTAAAACAGAGGATCTATTCGTTAACTATGCATTATACAACCTAACAATTTTCATGTTTGCTCTGCAACTAAGCCAAATAACGCAAACTTCTTGAATATAGTCACTGAATATTAATATACTACTGGCTCTGGGATTTTGCTTAAATTATTTGAGACTTAGCGCGCTCAATCCAACCAATTTGAATATCTGTTATGTATTACTAGGAGTTGGAGAATAGCTAGTCCACAAGAACAGTGCTGTTTTGTTATATTTCCAGAAATCTGCATAATAATACTTTATACAATACCTATTTTGTAAAGTTAACTTATATTAATTATGTAATAGGACACAATAATGATGCTTAATTTTTTGCGTAGATTTTGTGAAACAATTATTTCATAGTATTTTTCAATGTAAATTTCAAACTTAACATAACTTAATATGGCTAATTATTTATATTCAAAAGACTACTAAGGAATTTCATCCAAAATAACTTCTATGGCAATGAACAAACCTCACCCTGTACTATCAATGTTGTTCCAAAGTTATTCTTAGGTCAGTTTTAGCCTTTCAGCTGTTTTTGATGTCTCTATTTGGTCAACCGAAGTCATATTAAATTTATACATACTTGAACTAACAATAAAGAAATAATAACATTATACGACGCGACCTATAGCTTTAACTTCCGTAGTACAACAGTTTAAGAGCTATTTTCTTCTAACTATTAACTAATGGATTAGTCGCAAACTTATATTTTATAACAACATGACAAGTTTCAAGTTTTAAATGGATGCGGTCTACTTTTTAGAATTCTGGCACGAGAGTAAGGGGTCTTATTTTATTATGTTTATATTTGACTACATTTGCTATATCCTTTGGCTCAAATATAACAAAAGTTGACAAAACTCATAGACAAATATAACATTGTATCGCGATTTCAAGATTTTAATCTTAGAAATGGTTTTTTCTATTTTAAGAACAGGTTAAGCTTCAGGTTTAGATTATAGGACATTGTAAATTTACGACATATATAGTTTCTTTAAAAATGTATATGAAATGGTATATTTTTTTAAATATTAAGTTAATTATTTAAGAATTAATAAAAGTTATAAATATTTATGAAATTATAATTAGGAAAATGAAATAAATGAACTAATATATGAAAGCTGTTTAAGAAATATAGCTTTAATATAACTAATTGTACGTTGTACGATGAGATTTTCATCTAAAATTTTCAATACCTATTAGTTAGTGTCATGAAAAATGTGTCATAAACAAAATAATATAGATAAGTTTGTCATTTTGAAGAAAAGTAATTTATTATAAAACGGATTATCATTTTCGTGGAAAAAACCTAAAATTTTTGCGACGTATATCAGTCGAGTCACGAAAACACGTTTCATAAACATGCATTAACATTTTCCTCACAAATATTTAAATAAATCAAATAGAGGAAGCGTACCTTTCTTTTGTTAGCTGTAGCAATGATTGTTTTTTTACATTTATGCATGTCTGAGGTTGTATTTATGATGATTGTGAATGCTCTAGTATTATTTAAGGAAGTTTCTGTTATTGAGTATAATATAAAACTTAAATTAAACAATATTTAATAAATTAACAATATTTAAATTAAACATTGTTTATTTATTTTCCTTCTAATTATCAATTACTCCACTGTGTATGTCTCTAATATAGAAAAAATATATTATACAACATATTATTTCAGTTAAGGTCTTAGATTACACTTAACGTTAATAGTTACACTTTAACTAAAAGGATATAATTAAAATAGTCTTCTTTTTTTTTTCAAATATAAAAATTATCACTATGAAACATTTGTTCAAATATATTTCAGTTTCATAAACTTTGTCTAAAACTTCAACATTATTACTGATTAATTTAGTTATATGTTTCTTTATTAATTAAAAATAATATCCGAATATAGTTTTCCGTAAAATGTAGGTTTAAACAAAATATAAAACTTTTTGAACTCTATTATTATAAAGTAGGTACTTACCGCAAAGCGCTACCAGTGTTAAAACTTTCATTATCACGTTTTGAAGAACTGTTCTCATTATATAATATCTATCGTTGCACCTCACAAGCACGTCTGTCAAACTAATGACATATTCACAAAAATAAAATCAAAAAATAATTTTCTTCTCTTCATTTTAAAAAGTATATACACATTATAAATATACGTCAGTTTAATAAAAAAACTAGGTTAAAAATAAATATTTGTATACAATAAACAATCGCGTTGTTTACGAGTTCCAGCACCCGTTCGTATTAAATAATAGAACTGCGAGGAGCGAGTCGTGGTCCCCGCTCTGGGCCCGTCCGCCGTGTGTCCTTCGTTTTCCCGCTAGGCGCTAGGGCTACGTCATGCGCGGTGCGATCTCTTCCAAAGGATGCTTAAAATGTTAAAGTTTGTCAATTAATTAAATGGGAAGCTTAAGGAGGTGAAATTCATAAGTGAAAAGTTTCAAATAAAAACATTTTTGTTTGTAGTAAGCTATGTAAACTTTATACAACATAGAATGCTATTATTCTACGAGTATGTCGGTTTATATAAAGAACATTAACTAGTTCGCGGAGTAGCATCCGGTGTCTGATAAAGCGACCCCACAAATAGGCATCTCGTCGGAGGCTGGCGGTGACGCGGTTAGTAAGTACATTATAAACTAACGATAAACTTAAATGGCTGGAAGCTAGTTCACGAACCCTTGCCTCATTGCTCCTACGGTAATAGTTTACGTAATATTATGTAATATTTAATTACGAACATATTGGTCTAAACTTTAAATCTTTTTAACTATTAAATAAGGAAATTACTCAATTTTGTTACGAAATTGCAATTTGGTAGCAAAACTTTATAAAAATATATTGATCACGATTTCATATGTACTTGAAAAATATTTAGAAGAGTTAATGGCTAAATCTATCAAAAGTTACAATTAAGTAAATAAATATGCGTCATTTTACCAATAATTATAATGATCGTTTTTCAAACAATGATTTTTAAGATACTCTAAAATTTATTGACCTTTGACAAGGGCGACAAACATCGGGCCAAAGTAATTTATTCCTCATACGTTACACTAGCTAACCTCAAGTAAACGTTGCCTGCCCTTATGAGTTCCCCCAAAAAGCTGAACAAGATAAGCATATAAAATTTTATATTTTGAAGAGTAAATAATTAAATTATAATTTAACTATATATGTTAAATTTCATATTTATAATTATAAACCATTTCCTTTTCCAGGAAATCTAATTCTCAAACTTTTACGACGACAAACGAAGCCCCAAAATGTTTATGACAGTGCCGTCTGAGCTCGAACAAAATTCAAAACTAAATTAAGCCTTTGAGAAATTAGACATGTAAAGAGTAAATAAATCCTTTGAATCTTAGTGCTTTACGTGAACTGACATCTAATTACGAAAATGAAGCGTTGTCTTCATTATATACCTACCGCAGCTCATCTGGTGAAAATTTGACTTATGTAATTTATATACATTTAAAAACACACGCATACATTCGACAGAACAAAATATTATAAATACCACTTGAGTTAAATGCGATAGTTTTGGGTTCGATTTCCGACTAACCTAATAAATCAACAAACAACAACTTCAACTCTCTATAACTAGTCAAATTATTAACTTAGTAAAGCTTATTATTATTTTCGCGTTATTAGCGTTATTTTCATTTACAATTAGACTCTATTCACACTTTTCCTACTCTTATAAAATATTTAACATTATTCAACGGAGTGCCAACCTAATGCTAACTGACAACTTCTTTTGAACTAGACTTAAGTAGCTGGCAAACAATTTACTCCCAGCATAAATATTCTCAAGTGTCTTCCGCGAGTCTTCCAGTTCACATTCAATTCCACAACTTAACTTTAAATAACTTCTAAACCTCTTGGCATGTTCGCTTACAGTTAACGTATAACTAATTAAAGAAACTAATTAGACTGTACGTCTGGGGTATGAAAAACTGTCATAAACTTAAAACTTAGCATTAGTTTAACAAATAATGTAAAAAGCATCAGCAAAAAAAATTAAAACAAATAATACAATTTAATGACTTTTTTAAGCTCGTAGGACCAAAAATACCATCTGTCCATTTATTCTGGGAAACTAATAAATTGGAGAATAGGTGAGCGTAACGTAGGTACAATGGAAAATCCGATCGACTATCGAATTTATCTTTACGTCTGTATAGTTACCCGATATCGGCCCAAATTTTTCCTTTGAGAAAATTTCACTCCAATGAAAAATAGTACGCGCGTCTTTTGTCTTACTTTCGTGTAAATACAGTCACGTATTTCATACATAGGAGCTAAACACACAGTGAAGTGAGTTAATAACATTTGTACAGAATAACTCCAGTAGTTAATTTTGCTTTACTTTGCTAAGAGTTATAGGTGTAATAATTTATATTTTATATGAAAAATATTTATTCTTTTGCTTTATATTACATGATGTACCTACGGTTAGTAGAAAATAAATGTATCTGAAATGGAGAATATTTATATTCGTATAAGATTTTTTTACAATTTTTGTTTGCTGGTTTAAGGATGGTTAATGAAGTATACAATTAATAATTTATATATTTTTTAAACGTTTTTATTTAATCTTATTGTGCAACTTATTTCCTAAATTATTAGTTAGTATTAGTAGTAGCATTATAAGTTTTTCTCAAGTTATATCTATAATCACATTATGTACTTCATTTAAAAAAAGCTTAACGTTACGCTAACGACAAAGTCTGTAAACGGTTGCCATCTGGATTTGACTGAAAGTTCTCTCATCTAGAATTTGTTTTATCATACAAATTCAACTTCATACTTGGTAACAGAAACAACTTAGTAATGTTCTCCATTTTCCTCTCAAATCTTTCATGCGTGTTGTACATGTTATATTATACCGCCACTTTATTTGGTAAAATGTAATTTTAAATATAGACAAACTTTCCACTTGATTAAATATTGAATCTGCTATCGTCGTATATCGAAGAAAATAATTGAAACATATTTTTTACATAAAAAAAAATAATATTTTAATTTTTCATACGATATCTAATTAACGTAGCTGAAACTTATTTAAAAAAGTTTTTCTGTATCGTTGGAACTTGAAATCAACCATACATTATATATCCTCCTCTGTTACACTAAATATTTGATGTCCTACATGTTTCGTGAGGGCAGTGGTCGATCCCATCTGTACATGTGTTAGTCAGAGTTCATAAACCATCCCATTCAATGAAGTAAATTTCTTTCAAAGGTTCGTTCGTGCGGAAACACGGAGGCATACGTATCTATTGGCGAGGGTTAGTGGATGTGGGTCCGTATTAATAATTCCTAGCATTGCTATTAAAAATACATTGACCGTATTAAATCAGTTCGCTAGGTTTGAATACAATTTGTGTTTTACGATTTCTCGCTTAATGAATTTAACAGAATTGTATATTCAAATTTTAGGTATATAAATAGTTATATTACGATTCCATAAAAAATAATAAAAGTTAAATGTGTGTATTATATATAATGTTTCCATTTAACATATGTTGCTTATTTGTTAAACATGCGTAATGTGGCAATATCGCTCCTAAAACCTCAAGTCAACCTAAAACACGTTACCACACCTCTCTTGTAGAATCACAATTATTTCAATTTCCATAGGATTCAATCATCACATCCTGACTTGGTGGTAATAGAACTAATGGGAAAGTACGCTCGTACTAATAAAAAATATTTTTTTTAAATTGGTCCACATGACAATGAGATACCGACGGAAAAACAAAAGATATATAGATGATGAATATAGGACCTTCTTTTTTTTAAATGAAAAGGCGGTTAAGAACTGACAATATCGCCGTGACGCATATTAGTTATACAATATTATTTTAGAGTTAGAGTTACCAAATAATAAAAAATACGATTTTCTTTACTTCTTATAATACAAAAAATAGAATAATATTGAGACTCTTAACTGAAAAATTATGTACAGTACATTTTTATGAACAATTCACAAGATCCGCAATTAATTAGCATGTTAATAGATTATTATTGGTTATACGAAAGCGGAAACTCACAGCGGCCACGCACAATAAACTGTCGTTATTACTTTATACAATGACAAAACGATTGTGGTATAATATAATTATAGAGATACAAACAAATAACATGAAAATAACAGTATTCCATAAAACTGCGAGTAAATAGGTTCTCTAGATTTATTTATACTATTTTTTGTACAATCTTTATCATAATAATGTAAGGGCAACTACGTGGTAAAGTGTCTACTGAGGTTTCGGCTTAAATAATGAATTTGATATTATAATAAGAAAAAGTTTTTCATTTTAAAAAGAAATTAAAAATAAATCATATTCACGCTTCACGCTGTATCCCGCTCACAGCAGGGTAGAGCAGAGGGAATCTAGTGCTGAGATACACCACTTTCCGTCGAATTCTAGAGGCATATCATGTTGAATGCGGAACTCAACGCCGCGTTTTGCCTCGACACCAGAGCGAAGAAATGGAAATATAAATTTAAATAAATATTTCATTTCCTTGAGTGGGGATCGATACCACACGGCGGGCCACTTTAAAAAAAACTAAAAACAAATAAATTTTTGTGTATAATGTTTTTATAAGTAAAGTAAGAAATAAATATAAATAAATCCTATGTCTAATCATTTCAATTAAGATTGTATGAAATTATTTAATTTAGTTAATATGTATATTTAGTTAGTATGTATGAAAAGAAAAACACAAAACAAGCAAGACATATAACATGAAAGATACAAAAATTATAACTTCCCTAACCATAACATTATAAAAACTATTAGTAGATAGCAATTTCAATTACAAACGAAAATATATTTGTATTTTTAGCGTTTGTAGTTGTTTAAGCAAATTTAAGTTTCATTTACATAATTTCTCAAGTAGAGTGCTGGTTTAATTAGTGTCTTTGATTACTTATTCGTTACCTGTGAAAACAGCACATGCTAAGAGGGTAACCTAACGCTGCCTAACGTTTGAATCAATAATGGTTCCAGTTCTACGTAAATATAAAATAGGAACCTCAATTTTTTTTTATATAAATGTTTTTAATTACATAGTTATACTAAATAATAAGAGTGAATTGTTTAAGTTGGGACGGATTATAATAGCGTGAAGGTAAATAAATATTATGAATATAAAATCCATATATATTGCATATGTTGAACATGTAATAGACCATCATACCAGAGTCAGTACGGGAACAGTGTAATCAGTCCTTTGGTCGCACACAATGGATATCGGTGTTCAGCTCTCTTTGTAATGTCAATGAAGTGTGCCTCAATGTAGATTACCTAGTCATGTGCCTTATATTTGCAAAAATGTCAGGTGATAAGTATAACAAAATACTTAATAACCATAATTTATTGTTCCTCTTCTACATATACACACTTCTAACACTTTACACAGCACACTTAACACTGTTTATATATAACACTTTACACTGATACACGTTTTAAAACGCATAGTTCCAACAACGACACTGATTTTAAATACTTCAACACTGTCACAATTTTACACCTTACGACAGGCAGAATAACGACGTACTGACTCAATCCAACAAAAACGTCACTTTTTTTAGCCGTTCCCTTCCTCTTTTATAAATAACTAGTGGACGCGCGCAGCTTCGCTTGCGTATTTAAGGGTGAATTCTAATAACCCATGAAACATGTGTTCAATGAAATATTTTTAAGTTAAATTTCAAATTTTATAAAAATCGGTGGCGATTTAAAGATTTTTCCATACGAACTTTCAACCCCTTATTTGCACCCTTAGAGGGTGAATTCCAAAAAACCACGAAACATGTGTTTAATTATATACGTTTAAGAGTCTGAATTTCAAATTTTATGAAAATTGGTGACGATTTAAAAAAACCTATACAAACTTTCAACCCCTTATTTGCACCCTTAGGAGGAGAATTCTAGAAAACGATGAAACACGTGTTCAATTAAAAACTTTTAAAAATCTAAATTTCAAATTTTATAAAAATCGGTGCCGATTTAAATTTTTTTCCATACAAACTTTGAACCCCTATTTCACCCCTTTAGGGTTAAAATTTTTCAAAATCCCTTCTTAGTGGGTGGCCAGATTACGAAAGTAAACTTTTGTCCAAATTTAACGTTTCTACCATCAGCGGTTAAGGCTGTGCGTGCGTCTTACCTCAGTCAGTGAGGACAAGTCCTTTTATATATATAGATTATGTGGGTATTATTATTTTATATTCTGTAAAATACCCTCACACTGACAATTGTCTTACATATTATAGTTAGTTGTATAGAAAATGTTGTTTTCCAACGAATTTTGGAAAATACACTTTAAATTTACAATTTAGCAAATACGATTTATTTTCATAGAATGTACGATTGTTTGTGTGAATAAGATATTTATTTAACTATTTATATTACTATTCCGTAATATATATGATTTTTATATTAATTTCAAATGTATATTATATCTGTAATGAAATAAAAAGTTGATCAAGCCAAATAAGCTATTTATAATTAATACAATACGTACATTATTCAGTAAAATGCACATATTCCTTTAAAAAAGAAATATTCTATTCGAATTAATATAATTTAATTTATATGAAGAGTAACGTATATTACATAGCGTCTCAATTAAGACAAAAGATACGCAATCAAAGTTCAGGTGTAAATAAGTTCTCATAGCTACAGAGAGCTTTGTAAAATGTATTTGAACGTATCAAAGTTCTGTTCGTGTTAGACGTAATTCGATAGAGTTCATTTAGTTGCCTTCATAAGGAATTTGCGGTTTAATTAGTAAATCTTATCTAAGCGGTTGGCAACTGAGTTAGTAAGTAATATATTTTTTAAAGTAGAAGACATTCTTTTTTTAACCGACTTCTGTAAGAAAAGGAGGTTATCAATTCGACTGTA
>JAEBDU010013039.1:87854-224105 GCA_016802625.1 Heliconius numata
TTTTTTTTTTTTTTGAAAGGTATAGCTTCCCGAATGGTCCATATCTGACAATGGTATCCATGAGAAAATCACATAAGTCTTAAATTTGCATTATGCATGTGCGCGACTAATAGCCGAATAACTCAATGTCGCGCCAACCGATTTTAATGATTATTTCTTTATTTGAAAGGGTACACTTCAAGGATAATTTATTGAAAGTTTGGTTAGGTTTCGATTATGGAATCCGGAGAAAATTGAGAAAGTTTGTTTTTTTTGGTAAAAAATTGATTATACTGTAATAGTTACAAGCAAAAACTTTTTAAATTGATGTCAGAAGTGAGATTCTTGATGGTTGCATTTCTTTTCAACCAACCTCAAAAAAGAGGATGTTCTCATTTTCAAACAACTTCAAAGAAGGGAGATTCCCAATTCACCCGAATACTTTTTATATATGTTCTTGTTAATATACCAAAATGTAACTTTGCACAAAAATAATACCTAATTAAATGAAGTTTTACATAGAACAATCACAACCACTCGTTGAAAACCACTACCACCACCATCACCACTCGTTCAAGAAGCATCATTTTAAGATCTACCCATCACTAAAAATCGTAAAATAAATTAATTTTTAACAAAAACAAAAACCGACTTCTAACAACGAACTAAAAAGTGAAAAATAATTATATAAAGATTTTATAATTTTGAAGTCGGTGTCAAACTAATGCTACAACTCCCTTACTACAATATCTAATTACTAAGCCTGTTTGTTTTACTTGGCACCGACTTCAAAATTATAAAATCTTTATATAATTATTTTTCACTTTTTAGTTCGTTGTTAGAAGTCGGTTTTTGTTTTTGTTAAAAATTAATTTATTAGGAAATATCCAATATACAATTCCATAGATGTGTATGTAAACAATTTACAAAGCAATTATAACATTTTTGTCTTAGTTATTTCTATAATATGTGAAATTGTCATAAAATAGTTGTAGTAAAACTACGAGTCGAGTCTAAAACAATAATTTATGAAAGTCATTAAATGGAGGACCTTTGCGGGGATTGTAGTAATATGGTCGAACACCGTCCGGTCATTAGTAGATTCCTCTTTAGGTGTCTTTGCCAATTAATTTGCAAAATTACTTCTATGCGACTGAAAGTGTTGATCATTTCATATAAATCTTGCACACTACCTTGTGCGACCTATATTCTAAAAATAAAACGAGAATACGAGTATATTTAATACATTTTAAGTCAGAGATAGTATTTACCATACTAAATTAGTTTAGATGTCTTATAAAGAATAACCATTTAATCATAATTATAATTACTTTTCAAAGATCAAAACGTTCTATGAACAAAATCAAAAATGTTGAAAAGACGAAAATGTATTACTTACTATAAAGTCCCCATAGACATCCAGCTAAAAATGAATTCAGCTAAGAATGATATAATACTTATAATCGCAGTTGTAAATACTCGTCGCGATTTGTTGACGTCGGAAACTTACCATTCGTTACTATGTCTTTAAGACTCTAGAGCTATCTCCTTAACGAATCTCTCCCTTTTCCAACAATTCTCCGAGCGCTGGCTCACGACTGTAATATAATTGATACGATCAACCTAATATGAACAATTGCTATCATATAAAAATTTTTTTAATTGTGATTATAATATACACATATGTAGAAAAAAAATCCCGAAATATAGATAGATAGGTTTAGAAGGTTTTATTATAACTTATTTCATATTTGAGATAAAATTTTATAGCAATAATTCGTATCGCGTTCGTAAATTCAAACGCACATAGTATTTTCTTCTTATTTTATGAGTTGAGGCAGGGCTCAATATTCCCGTTCAGTAAATATATTTCAAGGCTGATCCCCAGAGACGAGAGAAAATCATTCCGAGACGTGTCTTCGGTTTTTACAGTCCTAGTGGATTATGACGTAAAACATTTATACGTTTTTTGGAATATTTACGTTTTCTGCATTGATATTGTATCGTTATCATTCGATTACCCGTTGACTAGTAAAATCAGACCTTAGTACCAAGAATATTGGAGTATGAATGGCTTCACGCTGTATCGTGCACAAAGCAAGATAGGTAGAGGATACTTACCACTAAAACAAATCCAATGCTCACTTGAAATCGTTGCAGAATATTTCAAGCATTGTGTTTAGTGACGGAACTCAACGCCGCACTTTGCCTCATTACCAGAGCGAGAAAATGAAATTATTAAATATTTAATTCTCGGGTAGGCATTGAACCCACAACCTTTCGTCTTTACAGTCGCACGCTTGTGTTCCTTCGCTACGACTGGCCTCACAAGATGTGTGTGTAAGTGGTGCCTGTTTGAAAATTATATAAAAAACTGGGCTCATTAACCGCTGCTTGTATTCAAGCAGAGATATTCATAATTCTGAGTAAATGCCACCCCAATCTGTTGCGTGATGTATGAAATTGCGATACAAACCAAACGTTAAAGTTCACCCACAGTTATCATCATAAATACCGTAGCTCGTGTGCTGTCATCTACTAAATCAAACTGGTGGTGACCGAGAGCCCTTGTTTGGGCAAGATAGAGCTAATGTCAGAAAATTTCTAAGCTAATTAATTTCTATGAATATCTTTTAAGCTGGAGATACTGTTTCTATTACTGTAATATAAGACAATATAAGTACTTAATAAATTTTAAACATAAAAGCTGTAAAACGTAAGAAACGGAATGAATTGAAATGAGTCAACTTAACTTCAAAATAAAGGAGCAATCATTGTAAATGTAAATCACTTCGTTTACATATTCAACGAGTGCGAGCGAATCAACGGCTAGGTATCGTGACGAAAATTTATTGAGCTCATTAGTCCTAAAACAACAAAACTTGTAGTCTATTTACACAAGTCTTACCAACCAGTGCACGGCGTATTAAACATGCGTGAAGTTTGAACGTGATGTTATGAGGATAACAGGTGACTTGGAAGATCAACAGTGTCTATGAAGTAGACATGTTTTCATAATGTTCATGTTTTCATATGCCATAATAGAAATGCTGAATATTATTATAATTATTTTTATTTCGGGTTGCTTTTAGAATAAATTTGATATTGAATTGATAAATTCTGAATACGAATAATAGCAACTTTTTTGTTTATATTGGTAGAGAATTGGCTTTTATTTCTTCCAAAATAATATAAGCTACTTCAAAATAAAAAAATATATTCATTTAATAAAATATCCTAAGTATGTATTTACAATAATCATGAAATCATGAAAGATTTTTTTCCGATAAGATTAATTAATTTATAAACTAAATAGTATTATTAGTGAAAACATCAATATACCTTAATTCGATTAATTAAAACCGCTATTGAAGCATCGTAATGGTGATATACCATAGTTACATTGTTACATTGTTCGTGACACTCGAATAATTCTTTAACAGAATGTAGTATAGTTAAATTTCAATGTGAAGCTTTATGTGCCCGTGTGATAAGAGGATTTTGATTTTCCATTTGTTTTTTGTCGTACGAACACGTACACGTGTGTTCACGGCAGCGTGAAAACGTTTCACGCACGTACGTATTACGACATCAATGTAAACAAGCTCAGTGGATATATTTTTCACGTGACCTACAAACGTAAATGGTCGCTCCATCATTTGCCTCATCTTCGCATCGCAAGCTAACGTTTATTTCGTTTCATTATTTTGTCGGTAGTTAAGAAAAAAAATCATGAATACATTGCTTGTTAGCGTGCACCTTTCTTGTTGAATGTTTGTTTATTATACATTTTTGAAAAAATAATCGATTTATCTCGATGTCTAAATGGCCTTATTTTGCAGATTTTAAAAGACAGATAATATGTGTTCTTCAGATAATTGCACTATGATAGCGTCATTTATATAATTATTGTATGAAAAGGTAACACTACTTGAGTGTGTAATTAGTGGCTTCCTTTTCACACACCGCTTACTCTTCACTTTCTGTTTCGTTAAGGGAAACTCCTTCACGGTGGTCTCTCTAATTAGAACATAGCCAATTATCCAGCTAATGTAACATAGCGGCGATGATCTCTTAATTGAAACGTAATTGATTACAGCTTCTAATTAACATGACGTCTCTCTGTACGCTACTTGTTTTAATTAATTAATTCAACGCCGCGCTTTGCCTCCACACCAGAGCGAAGAAATGGAAATATAAACGTTAATAAATATTTCACTTCCTCGAGTGGGGATCGAATTCACAACCGTCGCGTTGCAGTCGCACCCTTGTGCCGCTGCGCTACGACGGCTTCAAATTTATAAAAGTGTTTCAAATAGTTAAACTTGTTTAATGGCTTAGATTTAAAAAGCAAAAGGATAAAAAATCTAATACCTATCGATAGAAAGCTCAAAGCGCGTCCGAGTGTCCAGGTACACGATAGAGGAGGAGCCGCCGCCCATTACTTATCCACTCTTCAGTTTGACCCATTTAAACTAAAAGTACAATGTCAACAAGATGGAAAGTTACATTTCATTGGGATCGATCCTGAAGATAAAAGACCTACTGCTAGCTACGAGTATTTCTCAAGGTTTTCTATCTTATTATTGGTCTAACATTTGTTATCACTAAATGAATTGAACAACTAAAGTTAATAAATATTTATAGTTAGATAATATATCTAAATGGATCTTATTATTCCTATAAGACAATAAATACCTGATCTGGTTAGAAAAAGTAGGAAGTTTATTATTAAAATTTATCGTTCAGTGTCACTTCTATAGGTAGAATGTGGAGAATAATCTTATTTCACTAGTTCTTTGCTGTCATCTCTAAAAATTTATTCAAAATGGTCAAAACGTATCTGACCTGATCTATATGAAGCATATTTCTGCTTATGCTATTAAAATTGATCTATATTAAATTCAATTTGAAGGTATATATACGAATGAAGTTTTAATAAACAAGCACTGTGCTTTCAAAACTATTCCAAACTACTTCAAACTATTCCAAGAGTAAGGCTCAATGTCCTGGCCATTAAGTGAACAATTATAAACAGCCGCTTGACAATCTCCGTTGTAGAGTCGATTAATTTTGTGAAGGGAGAGTTGGAACTTTACGGTATTTGAGTGTACGTATGTATATGAAATACTTATCTATATGAGATATATATACTATTTATAGCTTTTATATAAAATGGCCTCCAAAAATTTGTTTTAATTTTTTTGGTAAAAATTTTACATATTAACAAAATAGAAATAGGTAAAAGATAATTACAGTTCACTTCGCTCTTTAAATAGAGAGTAAATTTAATTAAATAAGCGCCTTACAGGCAAAACAGCCGATGAATTAATTATCTAGATGTAGTTACACCATCCATGTTTTCTCATATACATATATGTATAAAAGAATCATTCGCATCTTGTATAATATATCTTTAAAAGTAACAAAAAACTATTGATTATTCAAATGCTAAATATCTATTTTATTAGGTGCATATAATAAAAGAAACACATTTAGTAGATATTTCGAAAATCCTTTTCAGTACATCGCACCTCTCACAGTAACCGTTCCTTTGCTACTCATGTGTTTAGTACGTGACTTTAGTTCAAGACAGTAACGGCAACTTGTGCATTTTTCACTTGAATAGAATTTGCCGGGAAAAATTGCAAATTTTTGCAACGACGACAAGATGAGATGTTTCGCTACGGTGGAGTGAAAACCGATTACCGATAAATTGCCCAATACACGCTATATAAATTGAAAAAAATATATATGTATATCTACATGAGAGTGCCTAAGATTATAATACAGGTAATTATGGTTATGAGATAGGGCAACTTAAGCGCGGCATCGTCCGCTTAAAGTTACTATTATGGCCAAATTATATAGCCCTGGCTTTTACCATTTTGTTTACCATTTTGAGCTTAACAGTTTACCATTTTGAGCTCTAGGTATCGTGATGACATCAATTATCAGAATAAACTGTTTCTATTGTTTAGGTTTTGAAAAAAAAATCTTTTAAATTATTATTTAAAAAGCTTGGATACGTTATTTGAAATGAGTCTATCAAATTTACTCGTGCATGAATAATGTAGCTTACTTGAAGAGATTCTATATAAAAACCGTTCTGCAAAGACGAGCTTTTTTCGGGCCATTTTGTAAGTAGAAGCTATATTCTGCAGAGTTGCAAATTATGTGGATTCATATCACTGCAAAAATGTATTACTATTATTTAAGAGGGAATATTATAAAAAGTATTTTGAAGCTTTTGTTTCAGTAGGTAATATACCGAACTTACTGAAAGTTACTTAAGCATTCTCTCAAAAACTATCTTTCTAAAAACTAACGCACAAGCTTATATCTGCCTGTAAATGCAGTTTAATCCTCCACTCGGGGGTAGTTAAGTTAAAATTCTTTTAACTTTAAATTATTTTATTTTTCATATCTCAAACACGAGAAGCGAACGAAGGCGTCTATGTATTATTATTAATCTATTAACTTAAATAATGATTCTACTTTAGGCACTTATTCCTTCATACGAAGTTTTAATTCAGGATCGATTTTGGCAATCTCTGCATTTGTAATCCTCTTCTGGTCATCAGTTAAATCCGCGTAACGATTGAATCGACCTTTCTGGGATCCCGGAACGGAATTAATCCAATTTATGATTCTGAGAATTTTCATAACAACATTTCATATATCAACTGTGATAATTCTCTTGTACTTTGATGGGTTTTTAAAGTTTTACTATATATTTTTAAATATTTGTGATTCATCCAAACTAAGGAAATCAAACCTTCCCCTCGATCTTTATAAAGTATTGCTAATTTGCTTAATAGCATCAAATAAAAGTTCTTTTTTTTTTTTGTTTCCGCCTTGTTTATCTACGCTAAATGGAATTTTAATTTAATTTTCTTTGCCTTATTTTAAGTAAAGATTTATGTTATCTTACTGAATTATCAGTGAATTATCCATAATACATTTTCGAGAACAATACATTCGCAAAAATATATTTCAAGACCTACATTAGCGGTCATTTCCCCAATAGCTTAAATAAATGCGAGCAATTTACGAGATCGTTCAGGCCTAAAGAAAAGGCCTGGTGACGTCTAAACTGACGTAATTTCAGCTTTGTGGGTTAATAACTACCCCCATATATCAGATTGAATACAATGTGAGTAAATTTGTTCTATTTACACATATTTTAAGAGTAACAAATTACAAATGGTAGTATGAAAAATATATGTAATTGCATGTTCGCAGATTTAAAATTTTATTTCATTATTTATTACACATATTTGAATAAATATAAAATAATAAATACATATATAAACTAGAAATTTATCACTAGAATCACATTAGCATGGAATTGAAATACATATAATACTAAAATCCAGTGTTAAACCCTCGATGAACACGCGCAAATATTGCAAGTCGGCCCGTTCATATAAAGTGCGTCATGCGTGACATTAATATTCAATGATTTATGTCACGCTCATTTTGGATTTTTTACCGATTGCGTATAACACGGGGATCGATATTGGTAATAAATCATGGAGGAGATAATATTTCAGAGCTTTGGAAGCATATCATTTTGTTATATGCTTTTCACATACTGATAAATCAGATGAATGATTAAAATGTTAGTGTATTTTTTTAACAATCATAACTTTGTCACGTCAGCGGGCATATCTAGTTTGTGAATATTGAATTTTGTAGTTAAGTTGTCATGGCAATAAATTTTAACGTGTCAAAGTGTTAAACACTTACGTTTCTGAGTAAATTTAACTTAAAAATGTAACTTAAAAACGTACCGTACACGTACCGTAACTTAAAAATGCTATTTAGTTATCTTAATACTACTAGCTAAGTAGCTTAAAAAAAACACTGCATTTAAAAAATGTCCATAATGTTTTGTTGCGAGTATATAAATATTAGTGATCTCAAGAGATATATCAAAAATATACTGAATTCGTTAAGGAAACTGCCCAAAGCTGTTGAACCGTAGTTTGGTAGAGCTAAGTCCTCCGGGAGTCTCGTTACGGGTGTCAGTGGACTTAACTTTGTAGGGTTGGAATTCAAATACTTCAAGTTTATATGTTACAAGGTAAGCTATAGAAGAAAAAAACTCTATTGTTGTTAAGAAAAATACGTAATATGTAAATTTGAGGCTTCCGCGATTATATATAAATTATTTTCTATAATATATCTTGTACATAAGGGTCCCTACATTCGGTCGTCAGAGACGTTAAAGATCAGAAGTTTAGTTTCAAATAAAATAAGGCAATCCATTATTCGTCGCCGAGCCGAGTATATCTCGAGTCTAATAGGATTAGCGTATTTCTCCATTAGATACTGTTTTACTGTTCTTTTGTTATATGGTCACACTTCGACGATAATGTATTGGAAGGAGCCACGAAACGACACTTTCTGTTTCTATAAAAATAGTAATAATATTATTAGGGTGCCATAAAAGATAGACGTTAGCAAAATGTTTTCTTATATCTATTGTAGTTTTTTTTCTATAATATTTATACTGAATAGCAATAATAAAAATTTATGGGTACTTACATACATACGCGATCGTTATAAAAAATGTTACTTAGCTATAGTTTTGTTGACCCGTGTCTAATATAATAATTCGCCACCAATCACGACGTCTTAAAAATTTGGGGAAAGTAGAACTGAATCTTGAGGATGTCTTGATCCTACATTTTCTCTGCGTACTAACTTGAAGTGAGTTATTTAAAGAAGCGTCACAAAAATTGTTTATTCAGAAATTTTAACGGCCGATTTTTATTTTGCATAACGTATAAATTTTTTACTTTGAATACAAATATCGCATAGATTGTAACAGATATTGGCAACGGTACGTCAGTATTGTATACGCTAACACAGGCCAGAATGAAAATTCCAACATGAAATACTGTCAGGTACAGCAGTGATATGCTTCACTTATCTAAACGCCGCGCCGATGAATACATTTTGTCAGTAGATAAAAATGTTGATTTATAATTAATGTAAATATTTAAAATGCTGCAAAGAATAAAAGCCCATTGTTTACAATATTTTTCCTATATACAATTTTTTTTATATATATACAAAAGGTTTTAGAAACTATATAATATTTAATTTTAATATTATGTAAAGAAAATTAGTCTCCGTTTACTTTCACCATAACGTATATTTAACTGTTTTTTTTTGCTCGGAAAATACAGAACTATGAGGCATTTATTTAGGAAACAACTCATATAGTGGTGTGTTTATATTTCAAATAAATGGGGCTCGTGAGAAACACTCGAGGACCAAGACCAAGACCTCTCTACATGAAAAGGGAAGGAATAACTGACCATTATGTATTGTGTAAGGTTTAATAGACTTTAATAAACTTTCGCCTTTTGTGTATGTACTATACAATTAACTTGATAAGGGCACATAAAAATTTAATTGTGTTACGTAACAAAATGCTATACACTTTATCATTGAAGTTGAACTTAATCTATGGAAGTGGCGCAACGAGAGGCCAAGGATACTGAAAGTTTACAATTTACGTTCTCTGTGGTGAGTGCTGGATGCACGAAATTAAAGTCTTAATTACTTAAAGCAAACTAAAATTAAATTTCCATTACTAATAATACAAATGGTTCACGCTGCACCTAACCTTACGTCTCACGTAAGTTTTGCTAAAAGTATAACCTGCTACATACATATGAATAATTTTATAGTATTAATATTACTTGCATTAAAATTCTAAGACATAAATTAAGTTTTAAATCTTTTTAAGTAAATTTCGATAGAGAATAATTGACAGAATTTTTTTTTATTATTATAAAAAAAACGCATTTTAAATAAATATTATATACAGAGCGACATACATTGAAAAACACAAATTAATAAAACAATAAATAAATAAACATATTACAATAACGACCACAAGTGTTTTTACATTACACACATACGATTACACAAAATAATCAGCTAATATTATTCTGTATAAGGAGTGAGCTGAAAACATTAATATTAAGAAAAATAAATATGTGCTCATTTCCCCCTTACATTTGTGAGAACGTAGTAAATGATGGTGATATGTGACAACGCGAGTTTTTCTTTATTGTTCACCAAAAGTAATTGTGGGGTCGTTTTGCGAAAGCTCCACAAGCAAGGAAGCTTTATATTTAATATTGAAAGTTTTTGTGCACAGCTGCAATTGTTTTCAGAAAGAGTTGTTTAAAAAAAAATGTATTTCGATTTGATTGAATGATACAGATGAAAGATTAAGTCAAAAAATATTATTCATTCACGATATTCAGGAGTGTTATTGGGGCCAATAATTTCATTTCCTCGCTCTGGTAAGGAGGTAAAGTGCGGCGTTGAGTTTCGCCACTTAACACGCAATATCTTGAAAATTTGGCGAAAAGTGGGTAATGGAAGTGTCTTAAACCAAGGTTCCCAGGTTCCTTTGAATACCCTGCTTATTTCAGGATAAAGCGTGAAGCTAAAAACATCCACGACTCAGTATTGATATGATACATTGTATAGAGTTTCAATAGTTTTTTATCTCTACTCATGGTAGAGGTAAGGATCTATTTCTTTGTTCGCTTCCAGTATTTTTGCACAACGCGACAATATTGTTAAAGTATCTTTTCTCGCAGGATTTGCGAGGAGATGAAATATATCGGTTTCTTTATTTAACTGCTTTGGTATTTTCTTCACAAAATAAACCTCGATCACTAAAATAAAATTTACTTTAAAGACTCTGTAGCTTTCTTTTGAGAATTTTTACCGTATAAGTGAGTTTTAATACTACTACAGTAGTAGTAGTTTATATCATTTAGTACAAGGTAAGTTTTTTTAGGTACATTTTAGTAAAATAAAATATATATAAAACATTTTGTTAAAAACAGTTTAAATAACGGTTTGTCAAAAATAAAGATTACTCCTTCTACAATTTTTAAAGTATAATATGCAAAAAAAATATTATTTTAGTGTGCTGAGCTGTGAGTTCGAATAGGGATTCGGAGGAATTAATCCTCGCTCCGGTAACAAGACAAAGCGCGGCGTTGAGTTCCACCATCAATGTCGGAAAAAGTGGGGAACGGAATATTTTAGCACTATGTTCTCTCTTCCCCTACATTACAGCGCGGCACAAGAATAAGCTACCAAAAATATATAACACATAAATATTTAACTCCTAAAATGATAAATCAATCTATTATTGTTTGATCAAACCAATATTGTAACAGGATTAGCTCTCTGCTCTATTATTCGTAGATACTGTTTTACTGCTCTTTTATTTTACGATCACACTTCGACCATAATGTATTGAAAGTAGCCACAAAATGTCGAAGCTATTCCTATAAAATAGTTTTTTTGTTGATATCGCTATGTAACTTTTCTCCTTCATAAAACATTGCTATACGTTGAAGTTTTCATCAATATTAGTAATTATAAGCTTTAAATATAACTTTCACTTCCTCCTGTTAGAGTTAGGGCAGGTGGTACACGATCACGGCTGTCTTCTGAAAATCACAGTTAATATGTATCATATTCAGAAAAAAGTAAGGTAAGAATATTTTCTTGTTTCATACTTTTGAGCGTGATAATCTTGACTTGCAGGCGCAAATCCCTTAGGTAAATTGTACTTGACTATACCTGACACATCTTTTCACATGCTATGAGACGAAGATCTATATACAGGGTGGAATTGTCAGCGCCACTTTAAATGAAACCACAGTTTTAACTACTCTATAAAAGCCTAATATAATTCGGAAAAAAAATAATTCTCAAAAATGAAAAAGTTTTTTTTTCAAACAAAATAAATAATAAAATTATCGTTTTAAAATAAAACGCCATTTGTAAAGTATAACATAGGCACGCACACACTTACCTGTCAAAGCGGCAACATCGCATACGTATGTGTGCGTGACACGAAATACAGGTATGGATAAAAATCGTGAAATGAAAAAAAAATCCTACGTCCAAACCATTGAGGTACCTTGATTATTTTTTTTTATTCTGGGTTTGAAATATTTTACCCTATATGCAGTTTCAGTTAAAGAAGCGCAACCTCTTCCACCCTGTATATAAAAGGACTTGTCCTCACTGACTGAGGTAAGACGCACGCACAGCCGTAACCGCTGTGCGTAGAAACGTTAAATTTGGACAGATGTTTACTTACGTAATCTGGACATCCACTAAGAAGGGATTTTGAAAAATTTTAACCCTAAAGGGGTGAAATAGGGGTTCAAAGTTTGTATGGAAAAAAATTTAAATCGGCACCGACTTTTATAAAATTTGAAAATTAGATTTTTAAAAGTATTTAATTGAACACGTGTTTCATCGTTTTCTAGAATTCACCCCCTAATGGTGCAAATAAGGGGTTGAAAGTTTGTATAGGTTTTTTTTAAATAGTCACCAATTTTTATAAAATTTGAAATTCAGACTTTTAAACGTATATAATTAAACACATGTTTCATGGTTTTCTAGAATTCACCCCCTAAGGGTGCAAATAAGGGGTTGAAAATTTGTATAGGAAAATTCTTAAATCGCCACCGATTTTTATAAAATTTGATATTTAGACTCTTAAAAATATTTAATTGAACATATGTTTCATGGTTTTCTAGAATTCACCCCTAAGGGTGCAAATAAGGGGTTGAAAGTTTGTATGGAAAAATCTTTAAATCGCCACCGATTTTTATAAAATTTGAAATTTAGACTCTTAAAAATATTTCATTGAAAACATGTTTCATGGGTTATTAGAATTCACCCTTAAATACGCAAGCGAAGCTGCGCGCGTCCGCTAGTTTAATATAATACGAGAAAAATCTGTGCCAACAAACAAACTCAAAACATAAGCAAGCTTTTCACTCAGACAAATAACATGTATATCGTATTTCTGAGTCTGTATTTCTAAAAGTGAAGGCCACCGCCCACGCTATCGCTTACTTGCTAAGTGCTCTTCAATTAAATTACCTTTTAGTCCAGTACTGTATATCTTGCAGAGATAACGAAAACTTAATAATTGAATTTCAGCCTTTATAACAGAACATAAATGTTATTATACTAATAATTATTTCTACGATTTGAAATTATATAATTTTGTTTTTATTAGGTTTACAGCAGGGTGCACTTATAGCAGGGTAGACAGAATGAACCAAATATCAAATCACTCCGTTCTCCGAGTAGTGGAAATATCTTAAAGATATTGAAACATCGAATGTCGTAAATTAGACATTTGGAAACTGATTTGCTATTACCAAAGCAAGCATACAAAAATTAAATTCACTACTAAAGCTGTCTTGTTACGCCATAATGGCCTTAATAGATTTTTTATTGACTATATTGAATTTATAAGTTTTGACGGCAGTACCCTCAAGATATCCAAAACATTAACATTTTAAAAATAAACATTATCCGTAAAGGATGGAATAAAAAACAAAACTTGCTGCAAATATGCTAGTAACTAATTCCACGCGAAAAGAATGTTCGTGTCTGTGAACATCCTTTCGTAGCCCAAGTGAATTATAACATCAAATATTTACGCTTTTTCCCATATGTAACATGCCGGTTCCTTTCAGATGATAAAAATACACTAAATATACTCACTGTATAATATTAGAAGCTTTCGTTTCTATGCGTCCATTTCTAATTAATTTATACCAAACAATTATTTGGATATTTCATCAAAAATTAAATATTTTACATATCTTTTTATATGTGATATTATTATGTAATAACATTCAAGTCATATTCAACACCTTCCACTAATCCTACACGCTCCAAGAACGTTTCAAAAATACATATTTATGTTTAGAGAAGAGATTTATTGTACCCACAAGTCTCGACTTAATACATTATTACAATATTACCTACGCACTGAATAAAGGCGTCTCTTCTAGTCGACAAAACGAAATACTTATTAGAGGTATATTCAAGTCAAAGTAATATAACACAGAATGAGTTAGAGACGCTCAAATTAAGCATTATTGTAGTTCCCGTTATTAGTTAGCGAAGTTGTTTTAATTACAACGTGTTCCGAAGTTTCAATTGTTCTTATTATTATATTCTTGCTACATTGTGCATGTGATGTATTGCAAAGTAAAGAGCCTACTTAGTTTATTTATTGTACTATTTGCGTAGTGTTGTATATATGTATAGGAGTATGTCCCTAATAATTTAAACTCATTCACAATCTCCCATCGAGAATAGATTCGTTAATAAGAGTCGTAGAGCCTGGGGTTAAACGCCGCGACCTATCGCATTCAAAAGATATTAGTTTATATCTAATCATTTCTGATTTCTCAGAACACAATAATTGAAATGAAATACAAGCAATGTCAGTTAAACAATAATAAGAAATACTAAATTAATATTCAATAATAACAATATAAAGTAGCATTTATAATGTTAAGAATAATTTTACAGAAATAATATTAACCCATATAGACCCGCCGTGCCCAAATGGGTACACCTATAATAGTACCCTTGTTTTTTTTATATTTTTATTTTTATGCAGTTTATGTCTAGAATTGTAAAGATAAGTAGTATATCCTTATGTTGTAGCCGTAAAATCCAATGAAAAATTTTTTACAATCGTTCATTTCGTGCCTTTTGTAAAGCTGTTTCACGAAATCTGTGAAGGCAAAATGTAAGTACATTTATTTTTAAATTTTTCTTCTAAATACATTTGTTTTGGTACAAAACATACTTAAGTACTTAGTATTCTATGTAATATAATTACATTTGATTAGAAAAGAGGAGTCGTAATAGGACAAATTCAACTTTTACGATGCTGTCCCCAATTAGGGCCAATGGGCACATCAGAGGTCAATTTTTATGTTTTTATATGCATGTCCATCCAAAGTTCATAATGACTCTTAGGATATTTAGCGGTCGCAATGAATATAAGGGTCTTCAAGAAGCAATCGCAGTTGTAATTATTGAAGAAAAAGACTTCGGAGAGGTATATTTAGTTGCGCTGCCTCTAAAACCAGGTGTGGTAATCGACGAAGAAGAAGATGTAGATATACAAAGCACTGCTAATCTGCCTGCTTACTAATAGAAGCATTTATCAACCTTTTGCTAAGAGACGTAGAGGAACCGTAATCTTGAGCAACCCCGTTGGTGTAAAAGTGATCCAACTACGACTAATATACAAGGTCGTCTTGAGAAATTTAAGAATTGTTAAAAGATGAAACTCAGCAGTAAAGGATATGAAAAGAAAAACCGAGCCGATTTTGATTACTGCTTTTACCAAGTTAACTAAATTTTATTAGTGCGAAGGTTTTACAGTGTGGTATGGGAGGGGTTGATCAGGCTGATCAATCTTTTTACCTATATAGCAATGCTGTACGTGGCAAAAAATGGTGGTAGGTTTTATCCACACATACATAGGATCTTGCTGTTGCAAATTCGCGGCACCTGCACTTGCTAACTAATATAAACAGGATAGATTAGCTTGATTTTTTCGTTACATCGCTCGTCACGATTTCAGAGACGAAAACATCAACGTATTTATGCGACCAGCAGCTTCTGTAGTACCAAGTCTGCAGCACCACGGGGTAGACCACTACTCCCAAAAATTTTGCTAGCAACTGAGACGTGCAATGTGCCATAAAAAAACGCGTTGATAGTGTAAAAAGTGTTATAAAACATTTCGTATCGCAAAAATAGTTTCGAAAATTTTGATACTACATGTGCCCATTGGCCCCATTTAAGGACGGCATTTTTTTTATCTTTATATAAAAAAAAAATTATTTTTTTTTTACGTTTTTTATTTTCTTACATCGATATCTATCAATTATTACCGAAAAAACCTTTGATTTACTGCTAGTTTGGCTATGGGTCTAAATGGGTTAAGCTCTTATTGTAAGTACGTAGCGCGGCTGTCAGTGGAATGGTTGAATTATATTGCTAACAATGCCGCTTAAAACGGTAATAATTTAATTTCACTAAAGGTTTCATTGTGTGTTAGGAACGCTTTACGTAAACAACTCTTATTTATTTGAATGGGCATCTATTACATCTTCATTACTTAATAAATTGTTGCTGATACTCCAATATTCTTAAATTTTATATTTAATAAAATGAAGGAAAATACAACCATTTAAGCGTAGGGGAGAGCGGTGCTAAAAGTTACCGAGGTAAGTTGTTCCGATGGAAATAATTTCGCGGAGAAAAGTGATAGGAATATTTAGTAAACATATAGTGAAATGCAATGTGATAGCGCACCCATGGCCAGCATATTGAACAATCCAGTGGCACCCGAAACCAATGGAATAGCACACGGGTGTCGTTGGTGCACGATTGTAAATATTTTCGCATTTGATATTTTTGGTCTGTCTCACTAATTTTAATGATTAGCCTCGAGTATGTTAGTGTTTTTTTTACATATATTATCTACTATTTCGGAACACTCTTTGTAAATTATTTATGTTTCCTAATCTTATTTATATTTAATTTTTTTTCAACACGTGTTTTTGGGGCTAGATGTTCCCTTTTTTGGGGCATGTTATGACTTCGGAAAAACCAATTCATTTGTACCAATAATGGGATGTAAATATTGTAATTTTTCATACTAAAAAATATTGTAATTTAGTAACATACGGACTTATGCTTGAAAATCAACTCGAGGTTATGTGTCATATGAGTTGATGCAAAAAGCAGCGGATGTAGTTTTCAAAGATTGCAGGAATAAGATAAAAACTGTTACCAAAGAATTATATATACATATTGAGCGCGAAAAGCTAAACCTATAAAATCTTTGTTTATTATTTTGATTTAACAAAATCAAAATAAGTTTTATTTTATGTAAAATTATCTTTTACTTTTTAGTTCGTTGTTTTTCGGTTCGGTTTTTTTTTCTTCAAAATTAATTCTTTTTACGATTTTAAGTGATAAGTAACCTTAAAAGGATACTTCTTAAACGAGTGTTGATTGTGGTGGTAGTGGTTGTTAACGAGTGGCATCTGTTGTGATATGTAAAACTTGACTCAAGTAGGTATTATTTTTGTGGAAACTAACATTTTGGTATATTGACAAGAAAATACATAAAAATATTCGGGCGAATTGGGAACCTCTCCCTTTTTTGAAGTCGGTTGAAAATGAAAACATCTTTTTTGAGGTTGGTTGAAAAGAAATGCAACGATGGGGAATCTTACTTCTGAGAATAATTTTAACAAAGTTTTCCCTTGTTATTTTATTACAGTATAATTAAAATTCACCAAAATAAAAACAAATTTTCTCAATTTTGACCGGATGTTATAATCGGAACCTAACCAAACTTTCATCAAACTATCCTTGAAGTGTATCCTTTCAAATAAGTAGTAGTCATTGGAATCGGTTGGCGTGATATTGAGTTATTCGTCCTTTTTTCGCACAAGTACCAATACAAATTTAATACTTATGTGGTTTTCTCATAGATACCTTTGTCAAAAATAGACCAAAACAAAAATTGGTTTCCACATGGGAAGCACTACTTATCAAATAATAAAAATCATCAAAATCGGTTTACCTAATCAAAAGTTATGAAGTGAAGTCATACATAAAAAAAACATTCGAATTGATAATCTCTTTTTCTTACAGAAGTTGGTTAAAAAACAATAATAAGTATAATTTTAATAAATTGTAAGTTAATGTAAACTAATATAATTTTGGCACGTTAAGCGAGTGTCGCCTATTCATAGCAATAGCCATTTCAGAAAATTTAGCTATATAGTACGAAATATTTTAATATTATAATATCAATTTTATACCACAATAACCAACCGTCCATCAAGCCTGTATATAAAGAAACAAAGAAATTCATACATATTTTCATATTTATGTTTATATATCTAATATATGTAATATTAGAAAAGACCCACTCCATTGTATGTGGTTAATTGTGTAGAAATCGCAGTTCCTTCGGGGTGTTTTCATCAACCGTCACGTCCCGGCTGCTTAATAGTGAATGACACGCTTACGTATTCAGCAGGCTCACTACCAGCTAACGAGAATACGAGATAAGTTTGCGAATGTCGTCTCGAATTTACGAAAATGTTGTTCTGCGAGCAGCTTTGATTATCTAATGAAAATTAACATAGTATTAGTAGGAGGTATATATAAAAAAAAATACCACAAAATGGTAACTACTGCTACTATTATTAGTCAATGTTAGGATATAATCATAATTTAAAATTAATTGTGAGTACATATATAACATTACATATTCCATTTGCTTAAACATAACTATTAATAATATAACATGAGTATAGATAATACTCAAAAAATCTACATACATGTATTGGAAATTTATTTTTTTCAATCCAGTCATAGACAACTCATATATATCTATCGCATTCAGTCAAGCATTACATAGGCGCCACTATATCTGGAAAACAGGCAAATACCACAACACGATTAGGTCGAAAAAATGTTATTGATAAAAAATGTATGTGAGTAGTAAAAACTGAAATATAATTGAATTGAATGCAATACATTTGGTATGTAACGTCTTCTATGACACATTCACAAATTGAGATAAACCATAGAGCTTTGGTAAGGATATAAAGAAGTAGGCATTGGCATCCCGGTCGCGGTCAACGAGCCTGAAAATTGCTTGCAATTTGTGTGGTTCAAGGGTGACCGGAAATGAGGAGGAGACGTTTGTCACTCACTGTATTATTCGCCGCTCTATTGTGCGAGGTAAATGTGTCTATATGCATTGGATCTTATTTTGGATATGTTTTTTATGTCTTTGTAATTTTTTATAGGTACAGGAAACAAATATATTTTCTAATCAAATAACTTATCTCTAAAACTTTAAATACAATACAATGAATATAAAAAAAATCGTTTTACATATCAAAAGTATTTATTTAAAATACCTATTACTTTTCCGCTTAATATTCTTACTGTAAATTTGTAATCTATTCTCGTAAGAATAAACAAAAGCTAATGGATTTATGAACTCTCATATAGAAGAAGAGATGACAACAAAGTAGGCACTTACATAAACCTTTCAACTTTACAGCTACGGCCGCCGTCTTCAAACGACAATACTTGTAGTTCGTGTAAACAGCAAATATTTGTCTGATGTACTCTTTTCATATCTTCTCAGTGAATTTAAACTGGAGCTTAAAAATATAAAAGTTCCTAAGGAATACTTTAAAGAAATTCCTTGTGAGTAAGAAGCTTCTGTTTCGAGTGACTTATAAAACGAAGTCTGTTATTGTCCGCTCTTGGTTGCATTAAGTTATTAAAATTATATTTAACTTTAGCAATATATAAAAACTAGCGGACGCGCGCAGCTTCGCTTGCGTATTTAGGGGTGAATTCTAATAACCCATGAAACATGTGTTCAATGAAATATTTTTAAGAGTCTAAATTTCAAATTTTATAAAAATCGGTGGCGATTTAAGAATTTTTCCATACAAACTTTCAATCCCTTATTTGCACCCTTAGGGGGAGAATTCTAGAAAAACATGAAAAACGTACTCAATTAAATATTTGTAAGAGTCTAAATTTCAAATTTTATATTGATCTGCATCGTTTTAAAGATTTTTCCATACAAACTTTCAACCCCTTATTTGCACCCTTAGGGGAAGAATTCTAGAAAACCATGAAACACGTATTCAATTAAATACTTTTAAAAATTTAAATTTCAAATTTTATAAAAATCGGTGCCGATTTAAATTTTTTTCCATACAAACTTTGAACCCCTATTTCACCCCTTTAGGGTTAAAATTTTTCAAAATCCCTTCTTAGTGGATATCCAGATTACAAAAGTAAACTTTTGTCCAAATTTAACGTTTCTACGCACAGCAGTTACGGCTGAGCGTGCGTCTTACCTCAGTCAGTGAGGACAAGTCCTTTTATATATATAGATAAGAAAATAATTTAATTTAAAATAAATAATGATGATACATTAAAATGTATCTCTTGTGGTCATTAAATTATAACATTTACAATATACCCGTCCATAATGCCGACGTCTACAGCGCAGATAAACCTTTGGATACATTATCGCAAATTTATCAGCGGGCGCTCAGAAACCATCTCACGCCTTGTTTTCAACTACCTTTCTGCAGGTGCCCATTTCAGATATCTTGTTGACAGATAATCCTGAGCCAAGTCGGGTCTCGTAATGCGACAGCTTTATAAGTACGTGCCTACAGTTAGAAACTGATAAACCTTTGTTACATTCTTATCTCGCATCGCCCCTGGGCTTTTTCACTGGCACTGAAATTCAACAAAAGTATTTTGTAATTTTAAATATGTCCGCTGTTATGTTTATTGTCCACAACTATATCAAGTCAAAATAATATTAAAGTTGGGTTCTTTTACAGCTCAAAGTGTTCTTTGGCTACTGGTGTCATAAAAGACACACTTTATGCCTGTTATAAAAACTCTTTGACACTATAAAGGAAGCAACATCTTTGATAAACATTAATCTAGTAGACTATTTATAGTTTTTTGTATCGACGACGAAACTCAAGACCATCACTTATCATTATACATTTCTATATACGACTGTATTAACGTGGAGAACGGAGTGTCTCAACACCAGCCGCGCCCCCATCTCCCTGCCCACTTCTTTACACGTTTTATTCAATGAAATTATAAATCAATTTCGAGGAAACAAATGAACATAAGAGCATATAAGTATTATACTATTGATAGCTCAAACCTACATACCTATAAAAAATGTATTTACTTATATTTGTATATCTTGATATTGACAATACTCCTGTATATCCTTTAGAGCCTTTAGGGATTTTAAGAAAGTAGATCTTGACATAATATATAATGGAAAAGCTTTCTCCCCGTCCTTTAGTACTTAGTATGCATAAACATCAATAACCGCCTATAAATGGACGCCTTCCACTTCGGTTAGGGCTCATTCCATTTACATTTTGGGTGTTTTCCGTCCATATTAATTTACTTAGAAATAACTTTATATTGTGAGTTTATAATACCTTATAGCGGGATCCTTTTTGCATTTTCATATTGTATTCCGCTTACAGCAGGGTAAGCAGAGGGAGCCTCGTGTTAAGACACTCCGCTCTCCACTTTCCATCTTTTTTTATGCCTCGACACCAGAGTTATAAAATGATTTTTTATACATTTCATTCCCCAAGTGAGAATCGAACCCACAACTGCTTTACTGAGAATTCTGGAGGCATTGCGTGTTGAGTGGTGGAAGTCAATGCCGCGCTTTGCCTCGTAGAGAAAAGAAATTAAATTATTTAATGTTTATTTTCTTCAAGGAAATCGAACCCACAACCTGTTGAGTTTACGCTTGTGTCACTATACTACAGGCTTAATATTAAGTTTTTTTTTCTTGTCTCAATTTTATTTCGTTGAAGCCATGGCTATTTATTTTCTTTGATTTCCTTTGCCAATATAGGAAACTGTAAAAAATCTTCCTTTTCTTAACGTATTCGACCTGAATAGAAATCATAAACAAAGAAAACATAAAACATTACATTTCAGAGTTTCTTACCGAGAGTAAATAGGGTCTACATTCTTTTATTTCCATTTATAAACTACTTACTGTTCAAACAATCATCAAATACAATCTATTTCTCAATATTGTTGCGTTTTATATATTTTTGTATTTATTTTCATTTCTAACATTTAAATAATATATATGCAAGTTGCAAAGAATGTAATTTTTGAAATCTTTTTTCCTGTTATCTTACAAGAAAAATGGAAACAAAAGATTTAGAAGCAACATTTTCATTACTCCTTTATTCTTTGTATATAATAGGCCACGGTAACGCTTAATTAACTTGTTATATGTAAATGAAATAGCTAATAAAAGCGAAAAATATATGAAAATGAACGGCTTTATTTAGCCACATTAATATGCGCAATTCAAGATTTTTGCATAAAATCGTTTATGCTTCGTCGGGAAAGGGTCGACAAGGCGGGGACAATGAATTAAATTAGGTCCAACTGATAACTTCTCGCAATCTCAGGACTGAATTTTAAGGTTTCAAAAGTTTAATATTAACTACAAAAGGATTATTATTATGTTACGACTTATTCCGAAAATGGAGGAAAGGACATCTATAGTAAATAAAATATATTTACCTGTAGAAATAGAAAAATTACCTGTAGATGTAGAAATAGCATTGGATATTTCATGTAATTATAAATGAGCAACAATAGAAAATCCGATCGTGTCTATTCGGCACACATTAATTGTATGTTAAGGACTTAAGATACAACTGCGCCATTTTTCTGTTCGCTCGTATAAGCAATAAGACTTTGATAGTTATTGAAATTCAACTTGTATAAAAATATAAATATTTCTATTCCAGAAGTGAATATTCCGTGCTAGGGGACAAGACCGCGCTAATGTCACGCGGTCCGAAGCCGAAGAGTTATGAGCGTAACGCGTGCTCCGTGATTTATCCCAGTTTAGATTCTGACCACATTCATATGAATTGCTCCGGTCACATACATTTTAACTAACGATTTTTGACCGCCATTGGAAAGGATCTATTTATTTCCACCATTTGTTTACAAAAGTTCTTCTTGTTTCATTTCAAACAATGAGGCGAATGTCTGAGTCCGCTGAACTTCAGGAAATAAAAATAAAGCTATAAATAGTTCTGTCAACATTGTTTATTTGAATCAAAAGAATCAAAAGCTGAAACTGTTAAATAATTGATCTAGTTTTGCTTACCTCTAAACGCTAAGTGATAACAATGAATCTCTCTTTTCTCTTTTATTTATTAAATCACTATGGTTTTAAATAAAAAAAATACATTATACTAACACTATTGTTACATTTATGAATTGATCTTATTTTACACTATTATAATTTAATTTGTACCAAATTATAATTAATTGAAAACATATTTTTTGCATAACCATATTAACCAAACGTCTAAAAAATATCTACATACATCTATACAGCTATTAAATACCCCTTAAATACTGTTATTTAAGGAATATTTAATAGCTAGCCTGTGGAGGTAACAGTCACTTCTAATATTATGTGGAATATATGAGTTCCCGCGAATGAGGATAAATCAAGGGTATACGTTATAGGATCACGAGCAATATACCTCTAGTTTCACTTTCGGGCGACGCAAGCTCTTAGTCGGCTGAATACAAACAAAATAAAGCTCGGAGCACAATGACGACCCAACAACAAGTAGTAAGTAAATAGGAGCGCGCTTAGTAAGTTTCTTCGACCGTGAGTTGGGACCGTCTGGTGAGAACTGTTCAGTAGAAACAGATCATGCGTGAATATTGACGTTACCCTGACAGGAGACATTGTCATCTCAACTCATACCTTATATATATATATAGCACTAGAACAAAGAAGGAGTATCCTTCGCCTGATTGCTTCCAATATCAGTACGAATTAAGTCAACTAAAATTGTTCTTGTTTGCAATTTGCAGTTATAGTTGTAAGTGTGAAAATTGTAGTCTTTATATTTCTAGTTACTGAGTTTCCATATCTTAATTAATTCCATCTGACGCTGATGAATGAAACAATAGGATATTGGGTATATAGAAAAAAAAAACTACAAATAAGATATAATATTATTATAATTTAATTAATTCTATGTGTACTATTTTAAGTTGTAAATCTTTATTATAAATTCTTATATAATACACCGTGTTATAAGAAAATAATAACCAACTTTCCCTTTTGTCATTCTAAAAAACTGCAAAAATTAAAATTTACATAGTTTTACTAATTTCTGAAACTACGAGTCAAGTTCGGTGATAAGCTTTACACGCATTCCGAAGCAGAATGTTTGTTAATTAGAAATATACTGGAAAATAAAGACTGGAATTATTTCATATTACGTTAGCGACTCGAACTGAATACTATTTTCAGGTAAGCTTGGAAGTGAATTAAGATGAAATAAACTCTATCGACTACAAAAAAAACTATAATAAAGACAAATTTGAATGTAATATAATAAATTTGATTGTATATTATTTTTTTAATTAGATCCTGTAGCAAGTTGTGGAGTTTTTCTTTAAATTATTCCACTCTTCGTTTTCGGATTTTGTGTAATTTATATGTAAATTTATGTTTATGCTTTAAACGGAGCTAGCTTAATTTAAATTAAAATATGATAGTAAAACATAAGTCTATTTTTACCAAAGACACTAAATTAAAAAGTAAATTATATTTTACCCAGAAAGCTGAAAGCCCCAAAAGAAGATTACAGAATAATAACCAAAATATTTTTCTATTACGTAGCGAAATAAAAAGAAACTATCAACGACGACTGTAAAAGTACGTTCCACAAACGAAATGAGCAACTTTTGAAATTAGCTTTTACAAACAAAGCTGCATTTTCTACAAAGTGTCTCTTAGTAATATCGTTCTATATTTTCACTGCAGTGTGTAAGTACGCTACTTTACGTGAGAACGTGAGAAGCGTTTCAATTTTGACTGATATCAGGTAGAGACGTAAGCGTGTTAGAAGAAAGATGATGCGGAGACGAGAACATTAAACGTTACTTGGTAAGGAATCTTGGGGATTATTAAAGTGCATTCTCGTGGTGTCGGCTGATGTGAGTATTAAAGTAAGAAGGTGAGTAAACGCCATAATAAACCATTATGGAAATACAGCAAACTGAGCTTAAAGCTTGTTATGGAATAGAATGAAAAATCTTTCAAAGTTATAATACAAAGTAATTGTAAACTGCGATAGCTAAAATGTATCTCAAATGATGCACGTTTATCATTATTTCTTCATAATCCCAATGGTTTAACATTTTTTACTGAAATTGTTTATTTATCATTAAGACTTATTTGTAACGGAGCCTGTTATTAATTTTGCTGTTGGCTTAAAGCTCAGGGTAGCGTCCTCCGATAGCGGTGACGGATTGAGGAGGGGGAGGGACACAATTGATGATCGCAGGACGTGCTGTGCACTCCGATGTCAGTGTGATGAATCTGTGACTTGTAATCGCTGAACTAACACGGATACCGTTATTTGTAAATGTCAAAGTCATTTGCAACATTATTGTCAAAAGATTAGTAAGTGAAAGTTGCACAAAATTAATTTATTAATTTAAAATTTACAAGAACGTACTTAACACTGACTCACGGCTTGTCCTGTTCGTCGATATATTGTACAATTGACAAGAGGTATAGTTAAAAGAAAATAATTCGTTATAATAATAGAAAATTGCAAAGTTTAGTCTTTGGAAGACTAGTTTATACAGTTATTTCTTTATCAAATTTTACGTTTTTTTATATATTTAGAGTGTTATTCTATAAATTTGTGTTTGCTATCATTCATTGGTATTAGTCTCTACATACATGTTGTAGGTGGACCGTGCATTGTTGATTCATTTGTATGTTTACATTTAAAATCACCAATCACTATTGGGATTACGTTGTATAGAAGCGTAGCGAAAAAAAGGCTAACATTTGATTACGTAATAACAAAAATACACGTTGTATTTTCACATACATTTAAATAGGCAATTAAGCTGCAAACTTTAATTAGCAGATGAATATGACAAGAATATTTTTTTTTATAAAATGCTATCATAATAGTTTGTATCATAGATGAACATTTCTTATAAAAAAATGCACTCTAAGGTTTTTGATTGTGCGATTATCTAAATATGTGGCATAAACTGTTGAATTTGAAGTTTAATTCTTATCTGTGCTCTAAAAGACTGTAAACCTGAGTGTTTCATATAAAGCTTGATACTAGTATATACGTTCTTGGGAAATGTTGTCGCAGGTGAACGAAATTTTTTGTATCGATTATCTATATATATAAAAGGACTTGTCCTCACTAACTGAGGTAAGACGCACGCACAGCCGTAACCGCTGTGCGTAGAAACGTTAAATTTGGACAAAAGTTTACTTTCGTATTCTTGACATCCACTAAGAAGGGATTTTGAAAAACTTTAACCCTAAAGGGGTGAAATAGGGGTTCAAAGTTTGTATGGATTTTTTTTTAAATCGGCACCGATTTTTATAAAATTTGAAATTTAGGTTATTAAAAGTATTTAATTGAACACGTGTTTCATCGTTTTCTAGAATTCTCCCCCTTAGGGTGCAAATAAGGGGTTGAAAGTTTGTATAGGTTTTTTTTAAATCGCCACCGATTTTTATAAAATTAAATATTTAGATTCTTAAAAATATATAATTGAACATATGCTTCATGGTTTTCTAGAATTCACCCCCTAAGGGTGCAAATAAGGGGTTGAAAGTTTGTATGGGAAAATTCTTAAATCGCCACCGATTTTTATAAAATATGATATTTAGACTCTTAAAAATATTTAATTGAACATATTTTTCATGGTTTTCTAGAATTCACCCCCTAAGGGTGCAAATAAGGCGTTGAAAGTTTGTATGGAAAAATCTTTAAATCGCCACCGATTTTTATAAAATTTGAAATTTAGACTCTTAAAAATATTTCATTGAACACATGTTTCATGGGTTATTAGAATTCACCCTTAAATACGCAAGCGAAGCTGCGCGCGTCCGCTAGTTAAGTATAATTTTATAAGTCTCAATTTAATTCTTAAATACTATTGCACATTTCTTCAACATAAAATGTAAGAAGCTCAAAGGAAAGAAATTTGTTAGTAATAATGGGTTATACGTGTCGAGTTTGCTTTTGGCGAGTAATAAATTGCAGCCTCATAATCGTTGAACGATCTGAGTAATTTGTTACGTTATATATTTTGTTCGACTGTTATTTCTCACTACAGATTATTAAAAGAATATTAATGTTGTAACATCAAAATATAAGAGGATGGAAAATGGTTCCTAATTCAACAGTACTTGCTTAATAAACGTTTTTGTTTATTACGAGGTTGAATAATAATAAATCATCACTTTATCGACCTTAATATGAAATGATTTTAATTATGTTTGTAAGTACGCCTGAATATAAAAACTTTATAGTTAATTTTCTCCCAGCGTAGTTGCCCGTTGTACAGTAGCTAGAAACCTATCCTGTCATTATAATTCTCATCAATGTAATGTGGTTTTTAGGATTTTATTATTGTCGTATTACACCTTTTCACCTGGTTAGAATGTATTAACAAAGCGTTGCCTATTTAAAAGATTTTTTCTATATTTCCAGAAAACATATTAACATATACATTTTCTTGAAAATGTTTATTAAGTACGTTAGTTAAAATAATAATTTTAACTTACATACCTAATAAATATTTTCAAAATCTTAAAAACATCTATATTTGTTATATTTTCTCAAGCAATTACTTCCTAAATGCCGGAGTAGTATTGTGTTCCAGTTAGAAATACAAACAACTATTAGTAGACATAATAACATTTAGTTTAAAATATGTTGTCATACATTAGTTCAACACAATTGCCAGTCCACCTGTAATTATGGACTTTAACTGACAATCGCTAACATAGAGTTAATGAAAATCCTGAATCCAATAGTGCGTAATAGCCCTATTTGCGGCAACCTGCCTGCCTGCCTGCTCGAGCGACATTGTCAGCTGTAGGTTCATTAGCTCGATGTACCATCACAAGCTAACAAAGGGAAATGCCATGTTACAGAGCCAGTACGTCGATCAACTGTAGTGCTCTCGACAATAGCTCTAGTTATATCATAGCCGTTTATTCCGTGAGAACTTAATCTACAGTTATATTCTTTTATTATAGCAGCATATTGAAAACCTCGTCATTTTGCATGAATTTTATAGAGGAAATAGACTTTAAAATGTGTGATATTATATTTTATTTAAGTAATTGTACATACCATAGTCTGAGTGAAATTAAACGTCTAGTTATAATTGTATTTAGTTAATATACTCTATTTAGTCTATCTATATTATGAAAATGGACAATGGCTGAAATGTTTGTGATCAAAATAGGTTCCTTTTATTTAATTAAATTCACACGCTGCTTTGTTAGTGTACCACCCCGTATATTTCTAGTAAAAACCTAAACGTGTTTAAAATCACAAAATATATGACATCATTTAAACGTCTACAGAAAAAAATATAAATAGATTAAGAAGTAGTAATGCACTGCTGATAACAGAGTTAATGGCGCTCACACTGCAGTTAGTGCCAACTGTGGTATATTAGACTTAAACTTAATCTGGAAAAAGGAATAAAAAGAAGACTAATTTTGAAGATTCTACTATTGCAATGAAAACTGAGGAATCAGCAACATCGCGTTTAAGAAATTTGTAGTATACTAAGCGTAGTGCATTTATTACAAACTTCAAATTTTTGTTACTTTGCTCTTTTATATATTTATTGATTTGGACTTACAAAACGTAAAATAATAAGACTTTAGTTGTTTTCTAATAAGTGTAAACTATTTTCTAATCAATTTACTTTTATTCTCAAAATATAATTAGGTCTGGTGAGGTATGTAATTAACTAGAATATATCGAAATTCTTATGCAATCTTTGCTAGTTTTGTTCATGACAATTTTTATTCTTAAGTAAATAAATAGCACTAAAATATTATGCCATCACATAGATGAATCTATGATGATCTACCTTACAAAATAATGATAACGAGTATAAGTTACAATGTGTAAATTTCTGACGTTTACTGTAATTTATTAATATTACATATTATATTTACAAAACAATACACAATAGTACAATATATGTAATGATGCAACTGATAAATAATGAGACTAATCAACATGGACCATTCAATACAAACCTTCTATTTATTGCATTCAATTGTTCACTATTGTAACGAATAACAAGTACAATTTGTAATAGGAAAATATAAAACTATTTATTAAATTTTAAATAGCTGATTACTGAAGATTGCGCAAGAAAATTGTTTTTTAATTCTTAGTTTAGTTAGTTCTTTGTTGGCTCAATATTAAATGACCTCAAAGTAGTTGTTATTAGCAAAAAACAAGTGTTAATAAAAACACCTTGCTTAAGCAAGGTGTTTTTAAAATCTATAAACTCACATATATATATACATGTATATGTCATGCTCTTCTTATTGTAAATACTTACTTATAACAAATTCTACTCATTCATACAAAGTGTCCATTGGCTTTTATAATGTAAACCGATTAATTAACAAATAAATTATTACCGCCGTATATATTACCAAAGTATGACATAAAATCAAAAGTATTCTCTTAATTACCGAGTTCAAACTGTCATATATATTTTCCCAAAAGGCCACTTATGAAATTACCTCATTACACTGTAATATGGAGAAATTTATCTGCATTATGACATCCATTTAGCATCTGCTCTGCAATCGAGAGATGTGTGTGTGTGTGTCCATTTAATTAATTGTTAGTTACAAATGTATGGAACTTGTTATTACTTTCATTGTTATTACGTTAGTTAAATATATAATTTTAAAGGTTGTTTGTATTTTATTGACTTTTAGAATAATTGATATTAAACAGTAAATAACATGAATATAAGTATCAATAATTTCACTTATTATTTTCCTCGTTGTAGTTAGTGATTTAAACAAAGCCTTTATTTCACATTCATCTTAGCGTTTGGTACATTAAAGGATATAATGCTAGACCCGCCTGCACTGTTAGCACTCATGGTATATGAGCAAATACAGAGGCAAAACTCCAACTCTTATATGGTGCTTCCGGAATAGGTTAGTTGGCTACGAGAATATTGCATTTAAGTTTGTTTATTGGTGCAGGCGTATTTCTATGGCCGCTATTTTATTGTTAAATTTTAGATTAAAATTACCGACCGCCTCAGGCCTTGTTGTAAATCAAATGACCAATAGCAATTGTAGTTTATTAGTAAGATCGTATGTGAATTACATTTTGGTCAAATGTAGTTATTTCGTAAGTTTGTTATGGTTTTCTTTTCTATGATATGTCTATAAATTAGCAGTATTCTTTTTTCCTTTATTTGTATTGTAATGTCTCAATTCTAGCCAAATTTCAATGGAAAGTAGTTACCCTACATATTACGCGGAGTAAGACGAGCCGTCATATGTCGCCTAACAAATTTGAACATTATTTTTTACAAGTAATTCATATGCAAAAAAGAAAAGATTACAACAGGAACTAAATATGGTATGTTGTACTTACTTCATGGCAACTTACATAATTAAACAAAATTTTCTGTATTATATTCAGAAACTTGTGGAATCTGGAATGTTCATAAAATTTTTGAATGCGACATCTAGCGAACCGTGACTGTAACTAGTTATATAAGCTTTCTGCTTGAAATTTATAATTACATTTTATTACTGTTTATTTAAATGAGAAGAAAACTTGTACTACTTTTAGTAATAAATATGATATTAGCGCACTCAATTGGCTTTAATTATATGTTTCAACGAAGGAGGCATTATATTAACATTATGTTTAGATGGCAGCACTGACTATTCAATTTATTAATCATTTTAGTTATTTAAAAAAATATACTAAAAGCACATACATAATGGTGCATCAATTTATGAGGCTAGTCGTGGCGCAGGGGCCTAAAATGTGACGCGACTAATTGTGGGTTCGACCCCCACTTGGGCAAATGAAATATTTATTTAAATTTATATTTTTTGCTTGCTTCTTGTGTATAGATACAACGTGAAGCTGATTAATATATGTAAAATATCCCAAGGCTACATCCTTATTAATGAAAATAGCCCGATTGGATACGTTGTTTATGGTAAAATGTATAAAGCTATTAACCGGCAGTATGTGATGACATTTGGCGCAAAGCTCTGCGCACATACGAACTGATGATTTACTTCGCTTTATACCGAATTTAATTTAAATTTGTCACGGTTAATGGCAACTTTTTTAAAGTTCAAGATTGTAGGTATTTTATTAAAGTTTAACTATTATTGTTGAATATTGCATTGTTCCATTATATAATAATGGAATTCATCAAGACGATGCAAATTAAAGTTAGTACCGAGTATATTTCGAATCGTTAGTATATTTCAGCGGAAAGTGGGAAACGGAGTGTTTTAACACTAGGTTATCTCTGCCTACTAACTGCCTACCTGTAAATATCGTAATAATTATGTATTATTTTGGGAGAGCAAACCCCCTTATATAAAGTTACGTATTAGTAAAATTCTTGAGTGTAATGTTAATTATAACATAAATAATATTTTTAGACAAAACTTAGAGAGAACTTTAAGTAAATTTGAATGAGAATTATAATAAAATATCCGGTTAGGTGATGAAGTCGTAATCAAAGAATGTTTTCCACGGTTAGGTTTTAGCAGTTCAAGCTTTAACTTCGTTGAATGAAATAATATATATTTTAAAGTTTTGGTTTTTGAAATTTGTGAAGTAGAAACTTTCCTTTCACCTTGTATTTGTCTTTACATAAAGTTTATAGTAAATGCTAAGGCAAAGTTGGTTTTATCTCAGCAAGGTCTTCATTGTCTAAAGCTTAATAAGCGGTTGCTATTGTTAATTCATCTTGCACAGCTTTAGAATTTCTTGGACTTTCAAAATCTCTAGATGTGAGATGAAATTTGGAATATTATATTTGTTTATTGCAAATATACCTATGAACGTAAAAAAAAAATATTGAGACCTATCACCGTAGAAATTGCTTCAAAAATACTAAAAATGTAAAGTGAGTAGCTCGCTCTACTAGCTTCACGCAGATTAATGAAGGATGCGTCGAGTATGGCACTATTGAATTGTTGCGGATACAATATTGGCTTTGAAAATATTCACCAGTTCCAAATACAATCAGAGTTTACTAAAAATGACTGTTCTATCGTTAAAACTTGGAGGGATTTGTTATAGGTTATATTTAGTGAACTTACAATGTTAAGAATAATAAAGTACCTAAATGCTTTGACACAACAAACAATTAGTTTAATCTCGTTAGTTCAATTAATTAATTTATTTTGAATTTGTAATATATTTGGAAAATGTATAGTATTACTAATATTTATTAGTCTTTATAAACATTAAAATTTTGTTACAGCAACACAATGACAAGTGCTATATAAAAATGCTTCTTATCATACAATTAGTACGAGTACGTTGCGATATATCCGATGCACCTGACTGCACCTGCTAAATACAAATATTATTCTGCAATAACAACATGAAGAATGATTGTATTTAATTTTATCTTTTAATTGCGCTGTAGAATAAATTACAACTTTATATTTTTATTTCGGTTTGTAGGCGAGCAGGTTCCACGAAATGTAGGCATGAGAACGAATAATTGGACTTATGAAAATTAAATATAAAGCTCGCCGTGAGTATTCCTGCTTAATATAAAATTTATATATAGCTTTAGTATTGTGAAATAAAAATGTTTTACGCTATACAAATATTAGTGAGAATGATTTATGTACGTCGAAGTAAAAGCTATTTAAAGTTATGGTAAAGTACACAGTCACTAGCGGTGGTCGCAGCGGTCGTCGGTGTACGCGCGGTCGCGGCACTTGACAGGTAATATCCGGGTGATACATTGTTGTCCTCATTGCGGATGCACAGCAGTCCCTTGACTCTTTATATCCTAGAACCTTACTATTGAGTGAGATGTTATAATTAGAATAGTTAAATGTGATCGTCATTGTACTAAAAATAAATACTAAAAAATATTTCAATTTTTGGTTTAATTGAAACTCATTTTGTATAAATATATTGTTTTTTCTTATACATAAACAGAATAAAATATACACATTTACAAAAATACATTTTAAGTAATAAAAATTTCATAACAGAAAGATACTTTTCTACTAAGAGTCAAATTTTCAATTCGCTTAAAGAGAATTAATAGCGTAAGTTTAATCCACTCGGGAACTCCCGCGACAGATAAGAGGTGCTGTAAATAGTAATAAGAAAATTTCATTCCTTGACTTGAAATTGAAATCTGCTAATGAAAAAAAAATTCAAACAATATTCTCTGTAGTTCAATTATCTATCCCGTGAAACGCTCCTCTTTAGGATTTTATTCCTTTGGAGACTTTGTAGTGAGAACCTCGTAGCGCAGTGCTACGGCGTAGGACTATAACCGCAATGGTTGTTGGATTCTCTCTCGGAAGAATGAATTGCTTTATTTTTTCCACTCTGGTAGGCTGTGTATGTACAGACATAAGTGGGTACGTGTGTGTCTGTGTGCTTATCTGTTGCATCGTAGCTCTCAAAAAAGCAAAACGTTTTTGATTTAGTTTTTTCTTTTTTATTTGAAAGGCGACTTAATCGAGTGTTCTCACTTCTTAGGCTTGATTAAAAAAAATGTGTAGCCGTTTGAAGATTATCAGTTATTTTATAGTAAGTTTACTTTTCACAGCTTTTAAAGTTAAGATATTTTAATTATCAATTGTTATTTTAAACCACCATTTCTCTTTTATACATGTTTTTATATATTTACTAGCGGCCCGCTCGCGGTTTTACCCGCGTGAACTATGTTATTATTAATTTCTGTCTCCATGACTACGTCCTAGTGACGTCTATGCAAAATTTGAGACTCCTAGCATTTGTAGTAACGAAGTTTCATACAAACTTCCGACCCCAAAAACAACCCCTTAGGAGTCGAATATTGCAAATTCCCGTCTTAGCGAGCACCTACATCCTATAAATAACTCCTATGCAAAATTTCAGATTCCTAGCACATGTAGTTTCTGAGATTTCGTGAAGAGTGACCTTTCGATTTTATATATATAGATGTATTTGAATCATTATGTGTCTTCTTTATTATTATTACTTTTAATTTCTTATTTATTTTTCTCTCTGTGTTAAAAACTGCACTGTAATCTCTTCCCGCTGTTGGACAGTCATATCCACTTCCTTTGGTTGGCTGGAAGAGATTTCTTTTAGAAATAAGCCCACCATTGTTAACGAATATCTCAATTTTGTTTTACTTATATGTTATTTTTTAAAGTGCAGTAAAGTATATATATAATTAACTTCAATAGTATAATTTACTTTTAAAATGTCGATACTTCAACAAGTAAAGGTATACTTATTTATCCTGAGTCTACAGAAACCAAAGCCCATACATATTTATATTAGCAGCTCAACGTTGGCACACCACAATCAAATAATATGGAATCTTATTTGAGTGTATAGTCTGCGTTTAGGGTTGGTGAATAGCATCATTTTCATTATATTATAGTAAAATTTAATATTATTCCTATCATTATTTAAATAAAAGGTGTATATATACATAAGCAGTAACATTTTATCTAGTATTATCAAAAGATTTTTTTGATTCACGCTCAAATCATAGGTTAATCAAAAAATTGGTTTCCAAAGTGAAGAAATGGAAACCCACCCACTACCGTTGCGTTTACACAATAAAAAAATATTTAGTTGCTATATTTTGATACTGTAACACGAATGTTAAGAAGAACGTTTGAATACATTTATTAGTGTTAGCGACATCCCTACAAGTACCAGCTGTCACAGATTGCCATACAATGAACTGAATATTGTAGCGAGTGTAAGAGCGCGTGTACACTGTCGTAGTTAGTTCGTATTTGATACGTACATTACGAATTAAGTTCACTGAAAAGGTAATATTAAACGCTGAAGCCCAACACAGCATAATGCAGAATGCGTTTAATTTTAATTAATTGTGAAACGGAATGTACGTTGATTTTATGCGTAATAATTTATTGAATATTCTAAAGGAGTTGTATAATGTTTTATGTCTAAAATATTATTTATTTGAATAATATATTATTAGTTAATGAGTTTATTTTACAGGAAAGGAGTGTGTTTGGTATTTCGTGATTGAAAACATAATTATAAGTCAATAAGGTCCATACAAACAAAGTCGAGGACAGCCACTAGTTCTTAATAACATAGTGTTTTATAAGTACCCTAAACACGATGCAACACGATCCCCATATTAACTCCCACTTTATATTTATGCGCAATCGTGAAATGTAACATATATACATATCAGTTTTATATAAGAAAAATGGCAACCAGATGTTAAACATATTTACTGCTCGATTCCAGAGTCGTTGCAGTGCGCTGTCACATTACTGTGATATATTTTGTTCACATTCTGCGAACTTAGTTCTTGTTTCGGTATGCTGCAGTTACGTGAGAATACACTTTAGTATAATATTTAACGACGTCAAATATAAGAATGTTTTGAAGCGGAAAAATGTTATTATTTTTTGGTTATAATTGTAAATGGAGCTATGTTAATGTAATTTGCTAATATACTTGGTACTCACCGCTCTTTGTCATGTAACCAGAACTATGAAATAATAATATTAAATATTTATTTCATCGAATATATGATAATATGATGCTATAGCTAAAGCTAATACAGCCACTTGTTTTAAAATCACTAATACACTTTTACTAGCATAATACACATTTACAAGCGTAAAATGCAAACAAAGCAAAAAGTTAACTCAAGTTACTGAAACAAATTATGACCAACATATTCCATTAAAAACAGCTCGAGGCGTCCTCATGTTCTGTGTTTGAATAAAACAATACTATTTAAATGTAAATTTTAACAAAAATAGTCTTTATTGCTCTAACATAACGTTGCTCAAAAAATTCCAAAAATTTATTGTACTAAAGTTTGTGCAATATTTTTATAGTCCAATAACAATTCGTTGTAGTAATGTATGCGATGGATCTAATGCTGATATATTATACAAGAACTTAGTGCATTCTAAGAACACAACTATTCTTTTCGTGTTATTCTGAAGACATTTATTGGATGTAGAGTCACATGTTTAAATTTCATTCTAAATAAATGCTACGTGGAACGACGTTCGAATATGACTGTCAAAAATAATGAGCGCGGCGGCTTTTGAAGTGTCCTTATATCCTTCCCTCGAAATAATACACTTCATAGCAGAACTCCATATATAATTATAGCAAACGTGAATTTTAACCAGATTTTTTCAGGACGGAAATAAATTTGAATAGTTCGTAGCGTATGCGGTAAACTTTTTGCTTGTATTTAGCATTTTTAATTTATAGTTTCTAATTGAATTTACAGTTCATCTCCTACTATAGTTGAAGTAATTTATGGAAGTGTTATTCAGTCATATTTTCGAGTAAAATTTTAATAAATTACGAGTTGGCCAACGAATTTGTATATAACATGTTTTATGTTGATATTTTCTCAACATTTTATATACTCGTACATATTAGATGACATTATTCCTCATATAAACATTTAAAATATACCACAAATTTGGGCCATTCGGGTCATAAAATACACTGTATAGTGCAAAGTAATACTACATACCTACTATATATTAGTAACTCATACTGAATTCTTATTAAAACGTTTTATGGATATCCCGTTCACTAATAACCTTGTGAGCTAGTTTACAAAAAAACAACTTCCTTTTTTCCTTAAAAGTATAAGTTAATTTCCTGAGCTTGACTTTCAAGTCTATATAAAAATAGAATTACAAGAAATTACTTTAAAATTATCAATATACTTTTTAACTTAAATTAGAATGAAGCAGATTTATAACCAAAATATGCCTATTTATAAAATTAGATATTGTATATTTATATGCCATAGATTGTCCTCTAATAGGTTCCAATGCCATAACAAAATACAATGCGGTATTTTTAACTCAGGCGCTGCTCGTTAAACCACCCACCCTGTGTAACGTTATACAGCAACTGTCATTACCCATGTACCTACTCGTGTGTTCACGGAAATTTGGTATAAAATAATTTGGTTTGAAATACAGCGCATGTTCTGCAAACAGAGTGGACTTTATGAAAATGGATAAAATTTATTATGCGTGTTATTTGATGACTCTTTAAATATATTATGTTTTTGAGGAATGATTTATTCTTTAGCGGGAGTTATACATTTTAAATGTTTAATTTAAACATATGCACAAATGTAGGCACCTGTCATCTGATATTTTGATGTTAAATTCATTCTGCATTTGAGGCCGTCGTGGCGCAGCGGCAAAAGCGTTTGACTTTAACGCGATGGTTGTGGGTTCGATCCCCACTCGAAAAAAGAGTTAAATATTTATTTACGTTTATATTTTCATTTCTTCGCTCTGGTGATGAGACAAAGCGCGGTGTTGATTTCTGCCTTTCAATACGCAATACCTTCACAATTCGGCGAGAAATGGAGAACGAAGTGTCTTTACTGTCTGCTTACTGGCAGAGGGAACCTAGTGTTAAGACACTCCGTCACCGACACTCTGCTGTGTGCAGGATACAGCGTGAAGCTGACTTAATTTTTTTTTTTGAAAACATAAATAAAGGGACTTCAAAGAATTAATAAATTTGTCAATATAACGAGTGTGCCATTCACGTTTTGGCTGGCGTATAAAAGATGCTTCAAAACAAGGAAAACCAATTAAATTTTTCCGCTTACAGTGAAAATATGTAAACCGATATAAAAACATTCAACAACGCATAGTCTCGAGAGCAATACAAATTATATTTATTTGTATTTCAAAAGTGTAACAATTCTTGTGGAAGTACAAAGCAGGTAATTATAAGTTGGTTATAATAATTGTTATAATCATTTAAAAAGTTCATACTTCTATATGACTAAACAGTTTAGTTTAGTTTCTTTTCTTTACTTTTCGTTTATCAATAATCGATGACGTTTCTATGTTTTCATTAGTGCAATTGTGACACAAGTTTAAAATGATAATGACATTTCATTAATTAATCAACTCCCATCACTATGGGAGTTGATTAATAAGTGCTCTAGTTAGTCTATAATACTATGTAGACTCTATATAGTCTAGTTACAATTTTTTACATCATAACATGAATATCCAAAATCCAGTCAATGTTTATGTCGCATATGAGAATCTTCCCAAGGATTCAAAAAACAATTGAAATTGAAAAAAGACAAAAATTGAAAAGCGAAACTTTAAAAGTGATTTTTTTACTCTACAAAACCGCTTCAATATAAATTTTATAAATATTCATTATATAATTCCATGTTATGCTTATGACATTTGCACGAGAAAAATAAAACAGAAATATGAACATTAATATTCGATATCGTTTTTATCTTTTAATTGCAATCTTCAATGCACCGATGTGGACTCACACACAACATGGTTTTGCAAAAATAATAGCACACAAAACGAGGGTGCACCCTCAGCCTCATGGTGCATGATGCGCCGTCTGCGGTCTGCGTGACGCCTGCCATTGTGAACACTCCCGCAGACGGTGCACGCTGCACGCGGGCCTCACAGCGTGAATAGAAACACACGAGCTACGACTTGCGTATGATTTATAGATGAGCTTGCGGTTACTATATGTAAATACAACTACATATATAAACTTCAAAGCTCCAAAATAAGCTCTTAATAAATGTAAGTGTTATGGTACAATTATGTATATGTCAGCTGTCTTCAGTAAGTAGAGATTTTGTTAAATTATATTTGTTTTCTTTTAAAATAAATGAAAACAACTTGGTTTTCAAATGTAGGATATGTAAGAATAAATATTTTTAAAACATGTTATCTTTATATTTTTATACCAGGAGTATAATGTCTTAGACATTGTCTAGAAATGTTATTTTTAACGCAATATCTTTCCGTGTGTATTTGTCTACATGAAGGGAACGATTACGTTGGTTGTATGTCTCTATTAGACTTTGTAGAGTTTGACTTCCGCATGAAACGAGTCCATTAATGTAGTCGTATACGGTGCTACGCTATGCTAACAACGGATTACGTTACAAATACACGTTTCAGAAAATAGAACACTTTTTTAGGCGCAGTCTATGAAATGTACTTATTTGTCGAAATCTTTCGATTTCTTAAAAGATTTATTTTTGGAATGTTGAATATAGCTGTTTTTAGGGTTCCGTACCTTTTAAGGAAAAAAGGAACTCTATAAACATCACTTTGTGTTCCGCCCGTCTGTCTGTCTGTCTGTCATCTCACAAACGCTTGGAGATATCGAGTTGAATTTCAAACATTGTACTCCGATCTACGGCCCCATGATTTCCTGAAAAAAATAAAATTTTCTACATATTTATAAATATTTATTATTAATTGCATTGTTCTAAAATATATTCAATTATTATTTCAACCAGTAGAATAGAGTTTGTTTAAAACGATCGCGGTTTCAACTTGAACATGTACTTGATTCGATGTTGCGGTGGTGGTTAGTACTGATGCTGACAAACGTTGCTATTATAGGAAAATGTTCATATCATAATGTAGATAAATTGAATCTATATTGCACATCATCGTTTTGATATTACCGCCGTATATTAGTTTAACGTGTTTATTTTAAACTGATTTATTAGGTTGTTGGTTTTCATTGCGGTTATAGTAAACGTGAGATCATTAAACCCCTATTATGAGTGATTATTTGCTGTAATACGTTTATAATTTATTGCTCGCTGAATTTAGTTTGTATAATAAAGTTGCAACTTTTGCAAACATACATAATATTTTATTCTAATTAATCAAATACTTAATTTATAATTAATTATTTAAAGAATTTTTTTTTTTTGTGATAGTACAAAAATACTCGCTCTCGTATACTATTCATAAAAAAAACATATTTCACAAAAACTCGCTATAATGACTTTCAATCAAAGACTATAATTTTCAGTGGGTATATTACATAAATTGTAAAGAAATTGAGAAATAAAAAAAACACAGTGAGGGTTACCTAAGTTATCAAAGTTTGCAACTCCCGCACTTATTTCATAGGTTTTGATATCAACATGCATGAGATTTGACGTTGCGGTTGCATTCAACTGATGCGACCACAAAACTAAATTATAACGCTATTTTCATATCATACTGTTAAATAATTCTGTGATACAAACTAATTATACTTTAGTAGTTTAGTGTAAATCTATTCACATTCCACCTATTTATCCTAGTTATCACCTATGTATGAGGCTATTGGGACCTCTCTTTGGTAGTTATTATCAATCTAAATTTATTTCATTCCTAATGTTCCTATTGTTTCTATACACTGTCGATGGTTACGATACGTTTAAATGAATGCTGATATTAATTAATTTAATACTTCTGTATATTCAGGAGTGTTAAAACACTTTATATCTCTTACTGTACAGGAAAACAAATCGGCAACGCTATTTGGATTAACTTTTTCCCGTCTGATTTGCTTCAAAGCTTATACTAATGTCCAGATCCGATAATCAACCGATACTTTTGCAGCGTGAACCTTACCTCCTTGCCAACATAATTAAAAAAACCTTTTATATATATTTTCAAAAGTCTTTTAACTGAACGATTTATAACATGATCAATATAATGTATAGGTCCATTGTCTGGTAGTAGGTACATATCTCTATACATTAAAATTTTATTATACTTTACAATAAGTAATTATATAAAGCATAATATAGTAATATATATTATACACAAGTAATTTATTTTCATTATGATTGGGAAGTATCTGGTTCTGGAGGTAATGGTTGCAGATTTAATTCCATCTGCATATAAAACATATATGCTTGTTTATATAATATGTTTGTCCAAAACGCAATGTACCTAAAACGTATAAATACTCGTGTATTGGATTTGCACAATTATAAAATCTTGTTTTGTTTATACACTTCTTTGATGTTATATAAAATGATAAAATATAATCAGTGATAGATTCTGTTCTCCGGCATTATTCCAGCCATGGGAAAGCTGCACTGGCTTCTAATTGATTATTTTTAATATGATTTTATTGCTATTAATCTGAAGTGGCGACACACCATTTTTTTTGTCTCTAACCCTCTATTAAGGAAGTTATCAAAGTGACAACCCTTAACGTTAAAGTTTATTTTCTCGGTATCTATTAAAGATATCTTAATGAAATTCAGATTTTTTTTCTTTTATTAATTAAATAAAGTATTTTTGAATGAATTACAGATGATTAGAAATCTTTTTTTATAGTCCTAAAAAATAAAAATATGTTTCAGGAAAATAACAACGAGCTCGTCTTGCCAAAGTAATTTACAGATGATTTTACATCCTATTGTTTCAAGTTTTATGTACCTATTACTTTTATGGTTTAACAGCTACAGACTATAAATTATTTTTAAATAATAGCTGATGCTTCGCATGACTTTATTGTGAGTACTTGTTAATAATATTATCTTAATTATATCTTTTTTTAGCTTTACGCTGTATCCCGCACATAGTAGGTAGAAGGAATCAGGGCACTTGGTGTTAAGACACTTCGCGTTTTAAAGTCGCTCTCTTGTGCCTCTGCATACAAAGGCCTTTTTAATTTAATTTAAAGAATAATAAACGGATTTACTTAGGTAACGTTCTGTTCCTATATTAATATAATGGTTTCGAAGTTGGCATCACCCTTACTTTTACCAGAGCGGAGTGTTTTCATTCTACGTTCTATCCGCCAAACTCATTGCTAAGTTCGGAAAAAAGTCTGCTTTTTTAAATGGATATTAAAATATGCTATGCTAAAATTGAGTTGATGTACTACATCTTTTGGAGCAGAGTAAAAATCTAATTTCTAAATCAACACGATCAATACGGCCATTTAAGACGCATATTTTTACGATTGCATCGTTATCAAACCCTAAAGGGTCTTATTTACCTACAATAATTAAATTTGCAACCTTATAGTACAAATATTTTTTATCTTTCCAGAACGAGAACAAGAAATTAAAATAATCCCTTTCTCCGTGTGACAGTGATATAGTGAGTGAATACTCTATTCTAACAAATTTTCATTTGATTTACATTGTCTTCGTGGGAATCTTGAAACGTTAGTTTCAAGATTCAAGGTTGCAAGTAGGTATTTCTTAGTAGTCTTAAAACCGTGTGTTAATAACAAGTAACAAAAATAAAGAAAAATAAATCTTATCATAATAATTTATGACTAATTTTGTTTGCATTAGACTCGGTGATAATTAACAAATTATAATTTACGAACCCCATTAATACGCTTGCGCAGCTCACCTATATATATGTCCAGTATTATTTCGCAATCGTCATTCTAGATTTGATTATCACTAGTCTCGTGTATAAGGCAGCACAAAGCAGCGCTAAAAATGAAAATATTCAGTTGCATCGTCCTGCTCGTCGCGGTCGCTGTGGCCAGCGGTGACAATAAGCCACACTACGACGACAAAGACGCCCCTGAATTGTTTGAGAAATTTGTGAAAGAGCACAACAGGCACTACAAGGATGAGGCTGATAGGAAGGAACATTATGAAGCTTTCCTGAATTCCTTACATCAAATCAATGAAGCTAATGCTAAAAGTGAACATGCTACTTTCGATATAAATCAGTTCTCCGATTATACACCTGAAGAATTAAAAAAAACGAGGGGACTTACACGTGCGTGTTATTATTACTGTCATAAGTATACTGACAATCTCTCGTTAAATTTTGTGGTTCATTTAGCAATGCAGATCCCGTCAGCAAGGTCGAACGAAGACTCCAAAATAACTGATGTCTTCATTGTATTGCAAAATTGCAGAAAATGTTCCGCGTTATGGATTTTTTGTAGTTTATACTTATTTTTGTTTTCTATCGGTGATATCATTATCCATTAATTAGTGAAAATAAAAAAAAGTATTCAATGTTATTATGCAGTGGCGGTTTTAAAATATTTGTTATAATAATGCGAATAACTGAAATTGCTAAAATTTAACGAGATCTTTTATGATATACTAGATACGTTTCAATGTGCTTAGTTATTTTTTTTAGCTCCACGCTGTATTCCACACGCAGCAGGGTAGGCAGAGAGGACCTAGTGTTAGGATTCAGAAAGAAGAAGAATTTTGGAGGCACTGCGTTAAGTGGTGGAACTCAACGCCACGCTTGGCCTCGACACCAGAGCGAAGAAAGGAAAATATTAAATAGTTCATTTCCTCGAGTGGGAATCGAACTCACAACCTGTTATATTTACTGTCAAATTTTGTGCCACTACGCCACAACTGGCCTCGCTTAGGCAATACGTTCCTTTATTACATTTTAGAAGAATTACTTGTTGATGAGATTCCGCACATTGTCTCCAAACTGGGAAAATGAACTGATTTACCATTAAGTTAATTAAAAATTAATTATAATCATTATGTATTAATGGTTATAATTAATTTATATATCAGTTGATATTTATATATTCCAAAATGAATATTTATTAATGAGATTTTGTTCTGTTTTCAGCACACTAAGTTCCAGAAAATCCTGACCAGAGACAATGACTAGTTACTACTTTCGCTATGTTCTACGATCCTTGTATATTTAGTAAACTAAATAAACTATATCAATATTTTATTTCTATTTATTATTTAAAAACATAATTATAAACCTAACCAAATTTTTCATTTCATTAAATATTTTTTAACTGAACATAACACTATAGTGTACTTATACATTGTACAATATATATTTTAACACTATGGCACACTATGGCATATATTTTTGATATAATTGGATATATTGAAATCTAGATAGTTTGTGGGTTTGATTCTCACTCGAGTAAATTATATATTTAATATTTTCATTTTTATTTTCACGCTGTGAGCGGACGCGCGCTCAAGTAACGTTATAAACCTCTTATAGAGTGTGGTAAATTGCTGACTTCCAGAAAACGTTATTGTAGATAAGATTTTAGTAAGTTTAATGTTGGTTTTTAATTATTGTTTTATCGGTTTCGTTAATCGATTTATCTACCATAAATGCAATTAATTATCTGTTGAGTTCTAAACTCTTAAACCTAAATTGACATTATCTATTCATTAAGCTCGGGGCTTAAATTTGTGTTTTTTGTTTTTTGTCGGTGTTTTGTTGACGTAAAAGTTTCTGCTTAATTTCGCTTCTCAAAGTCAAACAATATAATAGTAAATAAGCTTATTACAATAGTTGGGAAAGACTGATTACAGGCAATTTAATTCAAAACCACATTCCTATAATTAGTAATTAAAAAAAGAATATAATATGTTCCCATAACAGGTTTTTTAATAGAAATATTCAGTAGGTTCATTAATAACATCTGCATTTTCATTTAACGTCATAGTTCCATTACCAATAAAATGATTTTTATTTAGTTCAACTAAAGTTTTGACGAATCTATAAAAATGTACTGTATAGTCAAAATTTTTAGTATAGTTTTTTCTACCATATTTTCGAAGAAATTCTTTGTATAACTCTGAAGCATTGTCTAAATTGTACAAGTCTGATTTATCAAATTGTTTTTCTTTTTGCCTTGCCATATATGTTGCTCCTTCAGCATTGTGAACATTGTAATCTGTAAATATTAATTGATAACTAGTTGAGAACAAAAATAGTCGATAATTGAGACTTTTTTTTTGACTGAGATAGATAAAAACATATAATGGCTATAATATAGACGTTATTAAAATACATGCCATTTACATATGTAGTAACAAACAATTTAAAGAATTTAACTTAAATTAAATTGACAAAAAATACATATCTATCTCTACTTACAAGGCTTCACTTCAAGCGCAAATTGTTCTTCAATTTCTTTCGGATCTAAATCTGCATGTTGATTTAGTACGTAAAATATATTGATGTCAGTTGAATTTTCATTAAGTTTGTCAACAACATTTAAATTTTTGATAAACACTTTGTATCGATTATCTTCTTCATCTTCCGTCTTATAAAATTTATTGTATTTTTCTTTGTATAGGCTAAATATGTCTGTTGAATTTTCTTTAGTGTAAAAGGTAGCTAAAGTTAGCTTTAAGCTTAAGGTAACGAAGACTAAAACAAAATTTACATGTGGTAAGATGAACGTAGTAGTTACTTTATTTTTAAAGAGCATATTGTTTGCATTGTAAAAATATTTAATGATCGTTGAGGCAATATGCTTAAAAAACAATTGATTAATGAAAACGTCTCTGGAATTAATGAACATCTATGAAATTAATTTCCGGCAAGAAATTAAAAATACTTACGAAGAGGACTCGACTTCTCTCGTGATTAAATAGCACAAGAAAATTCTAATCATTCCTATTCCCTTATTTTCTTAAAGAAAGCTTCGATTTAAATTTTAAAGATTCAAAATTATTTTTATAATATCCATCACATTTGAATTACAGTGAAACAGTTTTTCAGTGATATGAATGGATATAATTTTGCAATTGTGCACAATACCGCATTTACTTACAGTACTGACCGCCAAAAGTTAATCTTTGCTTCGTATACAAAATCTCTTTAGAAAAATTGGGTTATATTCCAAAAACTTTAAAAACTTTTTTGTTAGAACTATAAATTTTAATATAAAGTCAGGAATTGAACTGCTTCAGTGGACTTTTAACTGTTCGAAAATCTATCTAATTGTAAACAAACCGAGTATTGTGTAAAGTTTCAAACAAAAGCTTTTCATCTACCTTTTACTTATGACTGCTTCCAGCTTCAGTTTTCACTTTGAAGGGAGTTGTTTTTCATTGTTTAAAACTATTTTCTTGCCAAATAATACAACAAATTCTAAATATTTACTCGATTCTTATAATTATACTAGCGGACGCGCGCAGCTTCGCTTGCGTATTTAAGGGTGAATTCTAATAACCCATGAAACATGTGTTCAATGAAATATTTTTAAAAGTCTAAATTTGAAATTTTTTAAACATCGGTGGCGATTTAAAGATTTTTCCATACAAACTTTCAACCCCTTATTTGCACCCTTAGGGGGTGAATTCTAGAAAACTATGAAACATATGTTCAATTAAACATTTTTAAGAGGCTAAGTATCAAATTTTATAAAAATTGGTGGCGATTTAAGAATTTTCCCATACAAACTTTCAACCCCTTATTTGCACCCTTAGGGGGAGAATTCTAGAAAATGATGAAATACGTGTTCAATTAAATACTTTTAAAAATCTAAATTTCAAATTTTATAAAAATCGGTGCCGATTTAAAATTTTTTCCATACAAACTTTGAACCCCTATTTCACCCCTTTAGGGTTAAAATTTTTCAAAATCCCTTCTTAGTGGATGTCCAGATTACGAAAGTAAACTTTTGTCCAAATTTAACGTTTCTGCCATCAGCGGTTACGGCTGTGCGTGCGTCTTACCTCAGTCAGTGAGGACAAGTCCTTTTATATAATTATATAATGCGAGTAGTGAAAATATTATAAGACAAAGCGAAAAAAACAATGATTTGATAGATATTTCGGTGTCGTAAATTAGCTCAAAGTAATTTTCTTTTCGTTAGCCACAGTAATGATTTAAAACTTTTCTGCTAAGTCTTTACAATCCAGGCAGGATTACCATATTATTCCTTCGCCGCGAAGTATACGTTAATTACCAGAGACATTATCATCACAATGTCGGCTCATTAACTCGCAATTAAACGTCCCTTTTGATAAATTCACTTTTTAGAAGCTTGCTGAAAATGTAGACATTTAGATTTAAGCCTCAGTTAAATTGAAACTTTAAGATTTTTTAACAATCCAAAACAATATCCTAATTATGTCTCTCTATTTTTAACATTCTTAAAATATACATTCCACATTTTTTGCATTTTTTCAGCAGCATGCTATATCCCGCATACAGTAGGGTAGGCAGAGGGAACCAAGTGTTAAGAGATCGCTGCTTTTCGCCGAATTCGAGGCATTGCATATTGATTGCCGGACCTTTTAACTTACTACCAGAATGAAGAAATATAAATATTAATAACAATAATCCAATTCCCTGAGTGGGAATCGAACCTACAACCGTCGCGTTACAGGCACACGCCTGTCCACGCCTGCACCACGACGCACTACACATGCAGGAAATAAAATATTTCACACTTAGAAAAGTTAAAATCTCTAAGCTACATGCAAAATAGGTGACAGAAATAACAAAAAAAATATAAACGTAAAAAATATTTTCCCAAGTTATACAAAAAGATAGTAGTGATGAATAAGTGGCGAGGCTCGCGTGGGCGTGGACCCTAGTTAAACCTGATGAATACTTCAAGAGGATTAGCCTTTACTATATGAGTACAATTTCACAAGCGTCCTCGCTGGTGACAAATATACCACTAAGACCGATTCCTCACGTTGGTACTGCCTGCGAAAATATATTATTATAAAATATAAATTTTGTTTATTTATAAAATAAACGAATTATAAAACAATAGAATATACTACTTATTAATTGTTTATGTTTGATATAATAAATATATACCTATTGGATCTGATTTGTACATAACAAATTTAAGCAAAAATATTTCATTGTGTTATACTTTTTAGAGCGTGATATTTCAGTACCTAGTCGGGTTTAAATATATATTTTTTAAAATAAACCAATATAAGATACTATTTACCTGAAACAGCTACATGATCGCTTAAAGTGAAGACACGTGTTAGTGAGGGTCTCAAATCTCTCAATTTATTCGCGGTAGTTCGCGGCCTTCATAACGCATAACTCAAGACTCTGACCTCACGCGAGCCCTCGACGTGTATATTATCACCTTAATTTCTAATATAAATGGTAATGTGGCAATTTTTAAAGACTTACCGTGACCGCTAGAAATCTGAAAGCACTTTGACACTAAATAATAATAGTTTCACAGTGAATTCTGTATAAATAGTATAAAGGATTTTATTTACTTCATAACAAGGGTTATTTATAAATAAAAAAAGTATTATTTAATCTAAAACGTGTTAGTTACTCTAATTACAAAAATGTGAAATTGTGTGTTTTGAAGTATTTTTTTATTATGAAACGGCCTTAAAGCGCACCTAAGAGGCCTTACGAGGTAAGAAATGTATAATATTGGCGGACAATATCCAAGAAGATTATACTTTAACATGTTGAAGACCATATACTATTCAAATATGGGATGATAATGATGATGAGTAAATGCCATCCCAGTATGTTATATGCTGTTTAGAAATTGCGATACAAACCAAACGTTAGAGTACGCCCACAGTTACCATCATAAATACCGTAGCTCGTGTGCTGTCATCTACTAAATCAGACCGGCGGTGACCGAGAGCCTTTGTTCCGCCGCGGTCGAGCTAGGGGCGGACTATTGCTAAATGCTTTCAGTACCTATAGTAGGTCGATCATAACGCTTGCTTATATAGAATGGCTTCTACAAACGAAATGTGTTTTGCATAATGCCAATACTTTTCTTTGTTTTTGAACATTTCTACAGAATATAAGACACTCAGTATGGAACAATGTAAAACGTATTTTTTATTGTACTGTTTAATTATTAATATATTGTGTAAGTATCTTCACTACGTTTAGATGTTTCAGAGACCTTCATTAGTTTAGACATTAGACGAGAGACCATAATTAGTGATTTAGGTCTACATATTAAGTAGAGCTAAATCACTAATTATCCGCATCACAAATATAAATTCTCAATCGACTATCGATCTTTGTTGTTCTATAATATAAAAGAAGTACACGAAACCAAAGTAATTAAAATAAGAGGCGTATATACATAGGCATATAGGCAGCATGTTAATTAGAAGCTGTAATCAATTATGTTTCAATAAAGAGATCATCGCCGCGATGTTACATTAGCTGGGTAATTGGTATGTTCTAATTAAGGAAAATATCATGCGTGAATTTCCCTAAATTAAAAATATAAAACAAGAGAACCCTAAGTGGTGTGTGAAAGGGAACCTACTGATTGGACCTTAAACTTGTGTTACATTTTTCACTACGATAGTGTAGTCGAAATATATTTGAAGACACGGATACAATTAACGATAATTTGTGTATATAATTTCAAATTTTATGTCTGGTATCTAAATGATTACATAGTAGCAATTAAATAAGTTTAATTCTTAAGATATGTGAAAATAAAGAACAACATACCAGTTAAAATATGCAAAATAAGATTATTTAGATATTGAGATAAACATATTATTAGTTTAAATATCTATAAGCAGTAACATTCAGCAAGAAAGTAGCACACGTGTTTTTACGTGAATTTCTGTCGTAAATACAAACAAAACAATGAAATGAAATAAACGTTGCGATGCGAAGATGAGGCAAATGATGGAACGACTATCATTTACGTTTGTAGGTCGCGTGAAAAATATATTCACTGATCTTGTTTACATTGATGTCGTAATCCGTACGCGCGTGAAACGTTTTCACGCTGCCATGAACACACGTGTATACGTTCGTAAAATCCTCTTACCGTACCGGCGCGGCGCATAAAGCTTCAAATTGAAATTTAAGTTACTACATTCCGTTAAAGAATTATTGGAGAGTCACAATCAGTGTACTCGTCAGTATGCCGCTATTGCGATAAACTCTATTGTTTCAATAGCGGTTTTAAAGAATTTAATTACTATCTTAATATTTTTTTTCTAAAAATATTATTCACTTTATTAATTAATCGTCTGCAAGCGTGAAGCTGATTTAATTTATTTTATGTAGTAATAATAATTGAACTACATACATACTCCGTAGGCTATCGTAGTTGTCCTGTCACAGTCATCGTATAGTAACCTGCACCTACTAATAAGGCTTGAGTGTGCTACTCGATGGCCTGAAAAAAGGTTTAGTAATTAAGTATTATATATTTTTATAAAAACATACAATATATTTTTTTGTTGATAGCATAAAAAAGTAATGCGTTATAACGATTCAATATGTGTGCAGCAAACATAAATGTTCTAAAAAACGTGTACATGTTTTACGTTATAATTCACTACGGCTATAAAAACCGTAGACACGTCCTGGAATGATTTTCTTTTCTCTCTCGGGATCAGCTTAAAAATATATTTAGAGAACGGGAATTTTGATCCCTGCCTCAACTCATAAAACGAGAAGAAAATACTACGTTTGTGTTTACGAATGTGATACGAATTATTCCTATAAAACCGCGTCTTCAACATGAAATAATTTGTAATAAAACCTTCGAAGCTGAAAAGCACAATGTACTCTTACAAACAATCTGTCTAAATCGATGGTCAATCAGTGTATCCGGTTCCGTTCAATTTTTCATTAATATCCGAAAACCGGGCCCACGGGAACTTTACAGTAAATAATACATTTAGCCCTAGGATATTTTAGATTTTATTAGTAGAACGTGATGACCTTTGAAAAATTATTATAATTATATTTAACTAACGAAACTAATAATTATTATAATAATTTTTCGTCTGTACGTTCTACGAATAAAATCAAAATTATCTACTAATCAAATTCTTAATAAATTATCTGTACTTATAATCTAATTTAGTATGAGCCTATGAGTGAGGATATATTAAATCTATTCTCGTTTTATCTCTAGAAGGTGGCGTGGAGAATTTATGAAATGATCAAAATTTTAGTCGCATGGAAACAATTTTGCAAATTGCACGTAATTTCCAGAGCTAACTAAAGAGGAATGTACTAATGACTGGACGGTGTTCGACCACAACCCCCAAATGTTCTTCATCTAATGACTTTCATTAATTATTGTTTTAAACTTCAATTAAACATACAACTATTTTATGTCAATTTCAAATAGTATGCGTAATATACGAGTACAATTAAGGCAAAGTACAACCATACATTTGATAAAGTATATCTACACTTTTGTATTTATAAATACACGTTGCTATGGCAACGCGTATTATTATACCAGTCAACGGGTCCTCTAGTTTTAGTAAGTACGTATATTTCCTAATAGAGACGAGGTTTTGCATATAGAAACCATTATGGCGTGAAGTGATTACTTCTGACTGTTAATGCTATAGTTCGATATCCACTATGAGGATTCCACTATTTTCAGGACAAAGCGCGACATTGAGTTCTGTCACTGAATTTGAATACCTTGAACTCAGGGGAACAGTCTTATGACACAGGTTCCAAGCGTAAAACTGAAACATAATGTGTTTCCTACTAAAAATATTTTAATGTAACTTTTACACAGTTCTTAATCGCATTTTATATTTACTAATTAAACCGCAAATTCCTTCTGAAAGCAGCTAAATAAACTCCATCGAAGTACGTCTAACACGTATAGAACTTTGAAACGTTCTAATAGATTTTACAAAGCTCTCTGTAGCTATGAGAACTTATTTACACCTGAACTTTGATTGCGTATCTTTTGTAAGGGACTTAATTGAGATGCTATACACTAAATATACTATATTTAGTATATGAAACTTTTTATACATTTTTATTTATATGAACTTGAATATATGTCATCCTTTTTAAAGGAACAGATGAAATTTTACTAATATATATTTATAAATAAAGCTTTACTAAACAATTTATTTGCGGTTCCTATTCTATGTACCTAGTCTGAACTGGAAAGCTTTATTGGTTCAAACTTTAGGACTGAACTAACGAAGACAACCTCTGTGCATGTGCTGTTTCAGGCAACGAGTAAGTAATTAAAGAAACTAATTAAAACGAGGACTCTACTTGAAACTCTATTATGTAAATTAAACTTCAATTTGTTTAAGCGAGAAGCAACTACAACTACAAACGCTAAAGATACTAACTAGTGTTTTGAAATTTATAAACGAGTATTTTCGTGTTTAATTGAAATTTCTAGTTAATATTAGTTAAAAGCTTTTATTTGACTTGCTATGTTAGTGTATGTGAAATCTTGCAACCTCAACTTGATCACACACAGAACACAGTGTCTTATTGAGCTGAAATATGGATAACTTCACTTGATGACAATGAACGAAATAGTGGATTAAGCAAAGAAAATAAACATTTCTCATGTGATAGGTAAATTATTACTACTTAAGAGCAGTAATAAAGACTCGCTCGCAGAGTATAGCTAAATAAAGACTCGAGTTATTCTGTACAAACATTATTACTTCACTCCATGTATTTTTAGCATCCATGTATAAAATACGTGACTTACGCGAAATAAAGACAAAAGACGCGCGAAGAATTTTTCACTGAAATGTAATTTTCTCGAAGGAAAAATTTAGGAGCGATATCGGGTAACTACAGTGACGTGAAGATAAATTCGGTACTCGGTTGGGTTCTTCATTATACTTACGTTGCGCTCACTCATTCTCCAATTTATTGATTTCCTCAAAATAAAAACAATATTAGATTATTTTATGGTATCGTATTAATAGTTAGTAAGAGAGAGAGAGAGAGAGAGAGAGAGAGAGAGAGAGATATTAATATACAAAAATTGAGGAAATTATAAAAATTAAATGTGATTCTCTGCTAGAAAAATATATTTTTTATTCAGCTTTATAATATCAATATAGATACGAAATTGGATAGTAGGATATTTAAATGAATGTGGACAATTAGAGAAACCATTTGTCATCTAAAGAATAGTTCTAACGATACTCATACACGCTGAAACTCGAGTTTAATATCGCAGATTATTAACTGTAATTTCCATTAAAGAAAAAAATTACAAAAAATACATTCATCAAATTCTTTACGTCAACATATTGTCTAAGTGACAATCTTGCCCAAATCTGTAAAAGCTTTCCCGAGCACGTCGCGTCGTCGGCCACGTTTCTTTTAAGCAATGAAGACAGCAACGTACGAGACGTCGACTCTCATTTCTTTTTGTATGGATTTAAAATGTATGCAGCTTCCGTAGCTTTTAAACAACATTCTGGGAATTTATTACAAAATATATCTGTTGCTAAAACTACTCTTATTTATTTGCTATGTAAATATATTTCTGTATTTGGAAGATTTGTACAAATTGTTTGTAAAAACATTTAATGAAATTACAAAATCATTATGTAAATTATAGGAATGGAAAAAAGATCGTAGTAATAAAATCAATGATTTTTTTAATGCCTGTTACAACTTACTTTTGTTGCTAACGTCTCTGTAGGGAGATTTTTACAAATTTCCCCTACCCAAAGATAATTGATTATAATTATTATTTGGCGAGAGATATGGTTCTTTATTAAATATTTTTTACATTTTTAAAGTGTTATTCCACACTTAGGAAAGAAAAATACTCTTTAGAAAACATTTTTTTATATATTTTCTAAAAAAGTAGTTATTTTGACACGATTTCTTTAAAATCCATAGTCAGTCATAAGCAGTCTGATTATGAATTACACTCAAATTGAAAAATATTTAACATAATTTTTTTAATTTATGTTTAAATTTACAAAGCGCTAGAAGTGCCTATATTTCACGTCAACAAAGAATTTCCCCAGAACACATTTCCTTAATAAAATAAATGTCGGCAATTTGCGAGAGCGTTTATTACCAAAAGAAAAGTTCTGACGATGTTTGAAATCGCTATAATTTAGCATAAAGTGAGGATAAACTTGCGTAGTATGTGCGCTTATCAGGACTTAGTTTAACACCATTGTTTTGAAAACTTTTGAATGGGAGGTTGCTGAATGAATTAATTTCAGTACTTAAATTTATAAAAATTTTTTTTAATTTATATAGATTATAAAAAATTGTATAATTCTAATAGTTACACTTATGCAATATAAGCTATAAAATTCTATATGCTTAATATTTTTTCGCTGTACGACGAATATGTCGCTACGCTACGACGTCGTGAACTATTACAAGAGACAAGATTACATTCACTTTCAATCTCGCGATAGAATACTTTCAGGAAAGATTCATATAACTACAGCGACGTAAAGATAACTCTGACGGGAGATCAGATTGATCATTACACGCTCCGTGAAATCCATTTTCGATTTATTGGTAGATATTTCTATGTAATATATTATTTTGGATTTCTTTTATATAACCAATCTATGTAATAGAATTCTATTCTGAATCAATCGTTAGTACAGGGATTTTTTTATGTGTATATACAATTTTATTTTTTTAAATATATCAAATTTAATAACATTTATTAATAAGAATATAATATACTCAAAATATAACCTGTATTTTACATTCGATGAATGATATTTTATATTAATTTAAGCCTATTTTTTTAATTTGTAGTAATAAAATTGCAGCGAAATATTCCGATAATTAGGTATTGAACCATACAACGTTTAAAGTCCAATTTGGAATCGATTCATTTGAAACGAGTGATGTGTTAAGTTCACTGTTGTATAAAAGCTGATGTACTTTCAGCTGATTACATATAAAATGTAACTATAAACGCTCCCTACCACAAACCCTAATCTTAGTAACATTGACTTGCGTCTAAGAGTGACGCTACACTATGGCTACAACCATACCGATTTTAATAAAAGTCTTTCATAGAGTGAGGAAGTAGGTACTTGGACAGTTATGCAACTAGGATAACAACAATCGATAATATTGACTGTTTAATATTAGAGTACTTTTATAAATATCAAAAAGACATTGACAGGAGGCCAGTTGTGGTGGAGGGGCACGAGCACGCGCACGTAAAGTGTAACGCTCAGAACGCCTTAATAAAAAGAACAAAACAAAACAAAGTGTAACTGTAAACGCGACTGGTTGTAGGTCCGATTCCCGCTCGAGGAAGTGAAATATTTATTTAAGTTCATATTTTCAATTCTTCGCTCTGCTGTAAGAGTAAAGCGCGGCGCTGAGTACCGCCACTCAAGACCCAATGTCTCCAGAACTCGATGAAAAGGAGAGACGGAGTGTTTTAATACTAGGTTTCCTCTGCCTACCCTGCTGTGTGCGGGATACAGCGTGCTCTTAAAATTATATATTTTTTGTTCGTAGATTTTATTCTTGGAATGAAGTTTATTATTGCGATAGACATACATACAAAATTATTTTAACCTTTTCTTTAACAAGATTTCTCTGTACCTACTGGAATTCAAATTTACAGTACATCTTGGTCGATGCTTTCCCTTTTCCCGTACACTTAGGTTTTCTCCCGGGTATTATCTTCGAGACTAGTCGCTCGTGTTTACGACGGCGCGGCCCGTTTCAGCCAATTGGCAACATTTACGCAGGACTCGTTTTATATATGCTGCGTGTTTCGGTAACATAGTTGTTGTTGGTGTATTCAATTTAAAACGCGCGGAGCGCGTTGGCCAAGTTTCTGGGTTTCAGAACTGGCGAGCAGCACCGTGTGTTATTTTACACGAACCATTTGAAGCCACTTTTTACCTATTCGTAACTTAAAAACTATTCCACCTAAACCTGTAATATTTGGCTCAAATATTTAGACCCCCTACCTGTATACGTGCAATAAATTTCATAAACACAGCTCAAACAGTTATTTAGATAATGACGTCCAAAAATCGTTAATTTTTAGGGGGGTGACTGACCTATAGACCTTAATGTTTACCAAGTTCCAGATGACCTAGAATGGTGAAATTTAGCCTTCGGTTGAGTAATTGGGTGTATGTTAAGGGAAAAATCCGAAACTAGTGTTTTTTTTAATATTTTCTTATATTTTTTCAATAAATAGATTCAATTAGGAACATTTACTTATAGTGTAGCGCCTGCCAACAAAATAAGAGCAATGCATTATTTATATATGTTGCTTTAATTTATGTCACGCGTTAGTAAATATTTTATTTGTTTTGTAGACTATCTTCACTGTTACTTACGTAAGCCATCTAAAACAACACGATGCTTTCAAGTATATTTTAAGATAAGATATGTCTCCATTTGCAGCTGAAAATGATTCTAATTTATGTCCTGAGAAAGCCTGTCATCATGTGAACTTCAAGGGCTTCACGTAAACATATAAAAATACTAGCGGACGCGCGCAGCTTCGCTAGCTTATTTAGGGGTGAATTCTAATAAACCATGAAACATGTGTTCAATGAAATATTTTTAAGAGTCGAAATGTCAAATTTTATAAAAATCGGGGGCGGTTTGAAGATTTTTCCATACAAACTTTCAACCCCTTATTTGCACCTTTAGGGATTGAATTCTAGAAAACCATGAAACATGTGTTCAATTAAATACTTTTAAGAGTCTGAATTTCAAATTTTATAAAAGTCGGTGCCGATTTAAAAAAATTTCCATACAAACTTACAATCCCTATTTCACCCCTTTAGGGTTATAATTTTTAAAATCCCTTCTTAGTGGATGTTCAGATTACGAAAGTAAACATCTGTCCAAATTTCACGTTTCTACGCACAGCGGTTACGGCTGTGCGTGCGTCTTACCTCAGTCAGTGAGGACAAGTCCTTTTATATATATAGAAGATAATAAATGGATTAACATCCTTCATTATTATTTATTATAATTTAAACATATGTTTTAGTACTTATTATACTAAGAGTATTTGCATAGTTGACTAACGTATTTGATATTAAATTATTATTACAATATTTAAGTACTAAGTCCTATATAAGATCCTATAAGGGTTCTGTTTTATTGCTTTCGAGGTACAGAACCCTAAAACAGAAAAAAAATACACTAAAATATAAATATAAAAAAAATAATTATATTGATAGAAATATATATAAAATTTCATAATAATATACTATCTGTAAGGTCAGCCGTGGCACAGGGGCACAAAGTGTGTCTGTAAAACCGACTGGTTGTGAGTTCGATTCCCACTCGAGGAATTGAAATATTTATTTAAAATTATATTTCCACCAAGGCAAAGCGCGGCATTGAGTTCCGCCACTCAACACGCAATGCCTCCAGAATTCGATGGAAAGTGGAGTTACTGAGTGTCTTAACACTAGGTTCTCTCTGTCTACTCTGCTGTGTGCGGGATACAGTGTGAAGCTGGTTTGATTTTAAATTTGATATATTGTCAGCCTACCAGCTATCTTAACAGAAGTAATTATAAAGTAATTATTAACAGTAAAAATTTAAGTAATTGTTAATAAAAAAAATAAGAGAAAAAAAGAGAAAATAAAAATTACTTAAACAAAATAATAAAAAATAAATAAATCCGCTTTACGATGTATCCCACACATAGCGGGGTAGACAGAGGGAACCTAGTGTTAAGACACTCACTTCTCCTCTTTCCATCGAACTCTGGAGGCATTGCGTGTTGAGTTATTCCAACAAAATAATAAAATTAGAAAAAAATAATAATAAATATAACAGATTTCTAAACGCAGCATACATTAATTACTTTCTAATCTGACAACTGTCATTTAATCAACAAAATAAAAACTATAGTCGAGATTCATAGATAAATATAATCTATTTTCATATATAATTAAATATCGTCTTAAGAGTAATAAAACATAATATTATTGACCATAATAAAAAAGTAAATACCTAATTATATTAGATATATTTTATTGTACCAAGGCGCTCATATTTTAATGGATTTTTTGGCCTGGGTTTCATGATTTTACTGGTTTTAGGAACACTTGTGAAAACGGCAGAGAACGAAGTCGACCTTGGGATCATATCAATTCAGATTTGTACCGTCAGCACTTAATAAACTTATTGTTTATATTTTTTCCAAGACATGTTGAACAATGAGTCGTTCAATAGAATTGCTTGTGGTTGAAACAAGAACCTTACACCGAATTGTTAAAATGCCTCCCGATGGGAGCTGTCTCTTCCATGCTATTGCATATTCTTTGTTTGAGCGTATTGATATACAACAAACTAATAAATTGCGCGAGACTATAGTAGAGTACGTATGTCGTAACTGGAATGATTTAAGTATCTACACTAGCGCTCGAAACGGGAATCCTTACTCTTCTAAAGAAGACATGCTTTGCTTAACTACGTACGGAGCTACTTCCGAGATAAAGGCTGCAGTAGATTTGTTTGTACAAATCTACTGCAGCCTTTATCTCGGAGTTTTAATATTGTTATTAAGATAGAAGTGTATTATCACAATGGTGTCCTACTTGGTTTATTCGGCGAAGAGAAATGTCCTATGAAGCGCTTACTCTAAACTATGTTTTAAAAAGAGCAACTCTTGAGTTTCTTGCCGTAGTAGCTCCCTATAGGAAAAGTACTTGTAATGGGCAAATTGAATAAAGAATATTTTGATTTTGATTACATTATGAACCTTCCTACTTATAATTTCTGTACAAAAAGTAATGATATCCCATCAAAAACATAAATGTAAAATGAAAGCCAAGTTCTGTAATAAAACGTATGCTTTCAGCGATAAAAGAAGTGAGATGTAAATGTATGCCAAGTTCAATGGTCAGCCCTGAAATTTATTTTTAACAATATAAAATATTTTATAACAACTGAAAATGTCCATTCTTCTTACAACTTGGAGACTTTATTTATGTGTAATATCTGACTTGGCTAGTTTTCATATGAATTTACAATAGAATCTGAATAGAATAGAATTTGAATACATTCATTTATATTGATGTAAATTAATTTGAAAACTAGCCAAGTCAGATATTACACATAAATAAAGTCTCCAAGTTGTAAGAAGAATGGGCATTTTCAGTTGTTATAAAATATTTTATATTGTTAAAAATAAATTTCAGGGCTGACCATTGAACTTGGCATACATTTACATCTCACTTCTTTTATCGCTGAAAGCATACGTTTTATTACAGAACTTGGCTTTCATTTTACATTTATGTTTTTGATGGGATTATGTATTTACACTATTAACATAGTAGTGCACTATTATAATATATACCTAGACATATAACTAAGATATTTTTAGTTTGCTTGAAAATACGAAAAATTGTACTATATTGTCGGCTTAAAGCGTAAATCTACTAACATACTATTAAGAGACTTATCAGGTGAGACAACATTTTTTTTAAAAACTATGAGTATATACATATGTATAACCAGAAGCTTTTTACAATTGAAAAAAATGATTTGTATTCTCTATTATATCAAAAAAAAGAAAAATCTATTTTGTACGAGTGTATAAAAACAATAACAGCTGGTTTGTCCTCTAAGCCGACGATATAATATTTATATTGATCAAGTAGAATATAAGTAACAACTATTAAATATATATTGTTAGAAATTATTGAAAATATTAAATACAGTGGGAAAGGTAATGAATTAAAACAAGGCTTCAAATAATTATTAAACAACCAAAGGGAATTATCTAGCAATCTAATAACAATATCTGGTTCTAAAGAATCCATCGGGTAGAGTGACGTTAGCGATCCTTTTCTTTCGGTCGTCGTTGACAGCCCATAAAAGTGCCAGCCAGTAATTAGAGTCGTTCTTATATAACCTCTATGGTCATTATTTCTAATTATTTCTAACAATATACAATGTGCATGTGTTAATAATATACTATATAATATCACTTTATCGTACTATTTTGTGATAAATAATCTACCAGAGATAAATATGAACCGACGACCATTTCAGAAACTTCCTTTCAGCATCTCTATGGTAACGTATGCAATAACATATATGAATAATACATGTTTGTTGATTTATTATCTCAAAAGCATTCGACTTTCAAAATAAAAGCTATAAAATTATACCATCTTAGTAATAAATAAAAGTAAATATTTTTTTAATACCTCAAATAAAAAATTAATAAGTAGGAGTATGTACTCGTATGTAGAGTATCAAATGCCCATATATTTTTTCTTGGTACTAATATAAAAAAATATATAAGTAGATCACCTCATTCTCAATATAGTATTATTACAAGCTTTCATTTAAGTTGCCGTGTTAGTTCGTGTATGTGATAGCTTGCAAACTCGCGCTAGAAAAATATTCAGTTTTAATTCTCCGTTTTTGACATGCGCTAGTTTCTTTTACTATTATTATTTTAATTTTAGTAGAACTTCCAATATGAATAAAAACTTGGTTGTAAAAAGATTTTTAAGGAATAAAATTAGCTTCACGCTATATCCCGCACACATCAGAGTAGGCAGACAAAACCCAGTGTTGAGTGAGACACTCCGTTACCGACTTTCCACCGAATTCTGGAGGCAATCACAACCAATGTGTTGAGTGGAAGAACTCAACGCCGCGCTTTGCCTCGACACCGGAGCGCAGAAACTGAAGACAACAGCGGAAACAGAAGAATATTGATAAATAATTATTCATTTCCTCGAGTGAGCATCGAACCCACAACCGTCGCGTTACAATCACACTCTTGTGCCCCTGCGCGACCACGGCCTTAACGGCCCGCATTTATCATATTTGTGGATTTCTTTATTGCTTATGAAAACTTCTGATGACATTTGAAATCGCTATAATTTGGCACTGGGTTTAGTACTTAAGTAGGTTGTACTCATAATATAACTTTACTTTAATTCGTTTTATTTTATTACTTCCACGTGTTGTTTCATATAGGTTATTTTAAAAAATCTTTCAATGTCTGCAAATGAATGCAAAATATAAAAACTAAAAACCTGCTTGCATACGTACATAAAAAAAACAATAATATATTGGGGTTAACAACCGAGATACATTTAAATTGGATAGGGCACCTTGGGAAGATTAAATTTGTTGAAATGTGTCCTGTTTTCTTGCAATATGGGTTATTTTACAATTTTTATATATTTATATTTAAATAAATAAGCTTGATTGTGTAATCGGAGGAGGATTTCCGGAAAATACGCATGATTGTGGTTTATATCTCCACTCAGAGAAATGTTTTATTTATTTCCCCATTCTGGTGAGACCAATTGCGACGTTAAGTTTCCCTAATCAACACACAATGTTTCAAATTCGAAAAGCAGAGATCAGAGTATCTAGACACTAGGTCTTCTCTGCTGCAATTATACACGCGAAATAAATGAAACACGAAAATTATAGTAAGTTAAGTCATTTTCCACGAACAAAGGAAAACAGAAAATAATATATTTTACAAGATTCTCAAGCAAACGCATAATCCCAAAGGCTGTAATTTCATGTCTGGCAAGCTCCTTTTCGTATTTGAAATTTTCCTCGTCGACCGCAAGAGCGTCGAAATCTTTCCTTTTGTCCCGGTTCTATGTGGGATATGAGAAGGTTTTGTGTATAGCCGCATTCTTTTCTTTTTTAACAAATCTATTATGGATGTTTTATGCTAGATTAGATGACGCGTTATGTGTTATGCAAAATTCACTCAGAGAAATGTCTGTTTTATTATTAATCAATGTAAATTACAATAATTTACAATAAAATAATGTTTTTCTCTAGCTTACGCTGTATCCCGTACATAGTAGGTTAGACAGAGGGAACTGAGAAACCTAGTATCTTAATACTCCGTTCCTATCAAGACACTTCCGTTTCTCATTTTCCGCCGAATTCTTGACTCATTGCGTGTTGAGTGGCAGAACTTAACGCCGAGCTTTATCTTGTTATTAGGGCGAGGATATGAAAATATTAAATATTTAATTTCCTTAGATGGGAGTTGAACTCACAACCTGTCGCGTCTTTAGCGCAAACGGGCTGCTAGTAGATAAGTAGAAATGCGGAAAACCTTCAGAAAAACAAAATAAGATAAAAAAATTGCATCTCGTTGGTATGGTTATTACAAGATTACATATTAAATATTCAAGAATATGAAGAACTATGGAAAGTTAAAGTTGAGATAAGAATATGAAAGTTACGCGCGAGCACAAGTAGGTACCTACGCCTGCAAGATAATTTGGAAAGACGCCAAGATGTAAGTACTTAACCCATTAATTTTTAAAATGTGATTATAGTCTGGGGCACATTTTATACGCTTATACTGCTCTGCTGTAATATGACGTCAAAATTTGAGATATTTTTGGTGTATTTTATAATAGTGTTATATATTTCAATTATATTAATATGTTTTCCACGTTATCCTCTTTTCGTTTAGATTCGAGGCATTAAATGTTAAGCAGTGAACATAAAAGGCAATCCAAAATAGAAATAATAATAATACTACAGACTAGACCTTTGTCATAAATCAAGTATAATGTAAAAGAGGATTTTGTAAAAGCGAGTTCTTTGTACGAATCTTGTGTAAAATGTACTAATTGCAAAATGAAGGCCGCGCTAGCCGGCACGGGCACAAAGATATATAAAAGTTCACCAGGTTGAAAAACGCTATAAGATTCATAGGGGCCTCTACCACCCATTATAACGAGTATACATAAAGAAAATTATGAATGAACTGACTAAATTAAATACCTACTTGCATGCATTTCTATTCGCATTCAGATGTTAAAGCTTTGTAAAAGAATATACGTATATTTAATAGAATCATAAATACATTATATAAAACTAGTTTTACCTGGGGCTTCGCCCGCGTGGTCGGTCGTATTGAAAGACACAATCTATGGCTTGAGATAATTCTGACCAGAGTTCGATGTAACCCTCTTTGGGCTACACAAAAAAATATGTGGTATTATATAGCCTTTTTAAATCAATGGAATATCCAATAGAAAAGAAAATGAAGACAAACAAGTAGTCGGTGTAACGTGTTTACGTTCAACTGAATAAACTTTTAATCACCTTCACGCTGTGTCCCTCATACAGCAGGGAATGCAGAGGGAACATAGTATTAACTTACTCCGTTCCCCACTCCCCGCCGAATTCTCAAGGCATTACATGTTGAGTTGCGGAACCCAACGCCGCGCGTTTTGCCTCTACACCAGAGCGGAAGCGGATATAATGGAAATATAAATTTTAAAAATATTTCATTTCCTCCAGTGGGGATCGAATCTACAACAAGTCACGTTTACAGTCAGACTTTGTACCCCTGCGCCAACTGGCCTCAATTAAACAAATTTTTCAGCTTTATAAAATGAAGACAGAGCGAGAAGTGTGTTTCTAACACAAATCTATGTTATTGAATATAAATGTAAGCAATAATATAGTGAGAAATATATGATTCGCAATAAATAACATTTTATCACATAGTAACTATCAAAATGATATTCTCAGAGCGCGGCCGCGGCGGCGTCAACGACTCTCCTCGCACTCGTCCGGTCGCAGTGTCCTATAATTGTATTGTGTCTGTACGAACATTTTGATTGCCGATAAAGGCACTGAGGGTGTGTTTATTGCTCTGTGCTTACATATAAAAAATAATTATAGGATTCTTGTACGTCAGTCCGTCTGTCAAAATCATTTACGTCAAGATTGTGTAAAGGTTAAAATTAAATCAAATCAAACATTTCAATTAATATTTGTACCTTTTAACTTAGGAATTATAATTAATTGTAATTTGGATCACGTTTTATTAAAGTTTTAAAACTTGAGGACCCCTTTGAAGAGATCGCACCGCGCATGACGTTGCCCTAGCGCCTAGCGGGAAAACCCAGGACACTCGGCAAACGGACCCAGAGCGGGAAGCACGACTCGTCCTCGATATACTCTCTGGCTTCTGATGGAGTATGGACGACGGTAACTCGTAAACAACGCGCTTGTCAACAACACTATATATTTGTTGAAAATTTTTGACTGAAAATACTTATTCTGACCGCGATTCTTTAACTAAACTCCTTTCTATATTATCGTGTTTTCTATAGTACGTGCTATTTAAAATGAAGAGAAGAAAATTATTTTTGTGATTATTTTATTTATGTTAATATGTCATTAGTTTGACAGACGTGCTTGTGAGGTGCAACGATAGATAATAAATAATGAGTACAGTGCACCAAAACGTGATAATGAAAATTTTAATAGTGGCAGCGCTTTGCGGTAAGTACCTATTTTATGATAATGAAGTTAAAAAAACCAGCTACATGCTGTATCGCACACATAGCAGGATAGGCAGAGGGAACCTTGTGTTAAGACACTCTGTTCCCCATTTTCCGCCAAATTCTGGAGACATAGCGTGTTGAGTGGCGGAACCCAATGGTTTGTGCCTTGGTGCCAGAGCGAACATATAAATATTAATAAAAAATAATTCATTTCCTCGAGTGGGGATCGAACCAACAACCGCCGTGTTGCAACAGCTGGCGGTCTCAACATATTATACACATAACTTGAAATATTTATATTAATAACAAATATGTTTGTCTTTCTGTAAATTAATGACACCTATTATTACCTTAGTTCTATCCAAATATCTTATCGAGTACTTGTTTTATAATGTAGTGATTGTTCAAGTAACAATATGTTTTAGTTTTTCTATAATTTATGGCTAAAAAATCCAAAACCATCCAAAGTTATTATCTACTTCATCTTTGAGTTTACAATGAATGAATAAATTTTATAGGAATTACACAATGTACTGCATATAAAATTTACTGTCAAATTTTAAGGCAAGTATTCAATATTTATGTAAGAGGGTTACAGTAAATGTGATTATAAAGGCGGTCTATTGTAATCTCGTTAAAGTCCAGAACTCACACCAATATTCGCGGAGTTCGTTATCTCCTTTAAAATAATTAAAATATGAATTTTCATGAAAATTCGTCGATTGGTGGAATTGAATAAATTCCATCTTTCCCGCGTCTGGCAGAAAGCTAAATGTGATTGTATTTTTCTTATAACTATGAACTTTTTAACAAAATGAAGTTAAGAATAAAAAGTTACCTTTTTTTACGTGCTTGTATCAAAACTCATCGCCCTGTCCCGTGTTTATTTAAACGGTTATTATATTTATTGACATATTATATTGCACAATTAGTTCGTACTTGTGTCTATTAATCAGTACCCATGCCTTCTAAAATAATTGGTACTTTTGTTATATTATGTTCTACTAATAAAACGCGTAAGTGTTGTTATCTACATGTTTTTTTTTTATTTTTTGCAATATCGTTATGAAATCCTTAGAGCTATTATCTTTTTCTTACTCTAAGTAAAATTTCTACGACGTATTTCATATTACATTGTCAACAACAAACTAAATTTCAATTTCTCTTAAGAGCGGTTGGGGTGCATCATAGAAATGAGGCCATTTTCAATGATGGTGGTCGGTGTTTGCGCACTTTTTACAAGCCTGACGTAGTTTTATGCTATTGTCAATATTAAAATGGAATTTGGTGCCTTGAATTTGAATTGATGGAATTTAAAACATTTACTAAGAAACCCAAGAAGCTTTAAATTCTTGAGAAAAATATTTTTTAAATCTTTGATTATAATTTTGTACTAATTTGATTGTTTTATCATAATATTTTAATCAGTCAATTGTAAGCTATATAAAACAACAAATAAAAAAAACATTAAATATTTTTTCAGTGGAATGCAATTACCTATTAGAATAATTTGTACACTCGCACTTTTTTTATTTAAATATTTTTAAAATATGTAGTGAGGAGAACTGTTGAATTATTCTTGTATGAAATATCTAGACATATATTATAATTATGACTTCCGACATGTACATCTTACGGTAAGTATACGTAATGATCGGTACCTACCTTGAGGCTTAACTTAGTTTCTAGTAGGTACATGTACTCGTAGCATATCATCCACTCTTCGTGGAATTAAAGTTTAAATAAATAAAATAATGTACATAGAATAGCATTTATTATACAGAAAATATAATAAACATTTAATTTATTCGTCTTCATTAGAAGGCTTCTTACTTAGATTAAAGCGGAACTCAACACCGTACTTCGCCTCGTAGATGTACATGTTCGTGTTCTCAAATAAAATATAACAAACAACCTGAAAACTAATGACAATTAGTTACAATAAAATATATGGCCAGATAATATGAAAGTTAAACAATACCTGTCGATTGTATTTTATTTGTTTGTCTGTGACGTACGAACTGTCGATGAAAGGTTAAATTGTTAATTCTATCGCGCTGTAACCTACCACGCCGTGTTTGTGTTTCTGGCTCTCGGCCAGGCGACCATTGTACTTTACTACTGCGATTATTTTCACTGCGCAGTTCAAACTGCTCTAGAATTCAGCGTCTATGTAGAGATGAAAGAGTTTGTGAGCAAGCTGACTGTAATGGCCTTTTAAGTTTTACAGAACTAATATTGGGTTACGAGGCTAAAAACTTGCAATACAAATAAAATAATGAAAATTTATTAGCAAAAACTTAAACAAAATAAAAATTTGCGAGCAAAAACAAATTCCCAAAAGGTTGAAATATAACATTCTGAGATCACCTAAATAATTAGTAGTAAGTAACCGTACTGTTTGAGCGGACGTAGTTACCTGCGGGCTGCTAGTAATAAAAAAAGAAATACTCAGAGCAAAAATTAATTTATCGATATTTGAATAATAATAATTGTTCCGCGCGCCGTTTATCCTCAGAAAGGAACTTAAACAAATTACACTGGCAACCCTCCGTAATTATTATTCAACCTTTATCCTGGGCATATCGAGTAAATTTGTTCTGAAATTACTTTTATTAAAAGCATTTCTTTCCCTCCGTCGAACCAAAGTGCTAAAGTAGAGTAAATGGACTGGAATTTCTGTTTGAGGAATAAATTATAAAGCAGTATTTTCGTAAATAAGTTCATAAAAATGTAAAAGGATAATTGAATTGCATTGTTAAGTTAATTATACAACTATTTTTGTTTAACTTTTTACTTACGAACTAAGAAATATAACATTATTATTCCCGTAATATTGATGATACTATTTACTAGTAAATTCATTTTCATTCGATTTTGATCACAGTTAATTTCAATATTATGGAAGTATTGAAAAGCTTTATTTAAAAACCATAATTTTCTGTTATATAAATTTGATTAATTAATATTGGTTTTCAAAATGTAAAAGACATAAAAATTTCAATATTTCATATTATTACATGACATTAAAAAATATTCAAAATTCTAAATCAACACGATTAAACGCGATGTAGTATTTTCTTTTGTCGTCAACGTGTATTGGCAGAAAATACGCTGGGAACTAAATATTTAAATTTCCGTCCTCTCGTAACCCGGCATAGCGCGGCGTTAAGTTACGACTCTCCACACGTAGTGCCTCAAGAATTAGGCGGAAGTGTCTTAATGAGGATCGATGTATTTTAACACTAGATTCCCAAGTTCTTTCTGCCTACCCCGCTATTCGTGTCACAGCAGTGTGAAGCCAAAAAAAAAAACAATAATAATGAAACTGAGTAATTCAGTTTTTTCTTTGTTTAGGTGTGACCCTTTCGGCTTTCACGTATATACAATGACCGTAAAAGTTTTTGACACGATCCCAACTTTGCGCCTTAATTCAGTCTGTCAGTTTAGGACTGCACTAACTTTAAATTTAAAAAAACAACTCAGCTTGTGAAAATGAAGTTCCAAACTTTTTAAATTAAGCTTTGTTAAATATATAAAGTTAGTGAAAACTATTTTTTTTATTTTATTTTTATTTTAGTATTTTCTAGTAAATATTAAGTGAAGCTTGCCCAATAAAAATAGTGAAAATTATTGTTTTGAGCACCAGTAACAGTTTTCCTGATTTTTCTCCCATGTACAGACACCATAGAACTTACAATTCAATTATAAGTACCTATAGGTAATTAGGCTTCCTCATTAGCTAGCCTAAGAGATATATTTTGGGATTGTCTCGACAATATATCGCTATTTTTATATCACGCTACGTCGCTTAAGATATTTTGCATTAAGCTACGGGTGATATTGCGAAACCACAACCGTCTTTAACCAGTCTAGTACTAAGTGAGCTGTTATTACTTTGAAAGGTTCCTTCATTTTTAAATGAATATTGGTCTCTATATTCATGTTTTTATAAATACAAATATTTTATATTATACTTAGTTTTGTGTAAGTCATTAAATTTCGTAAATATAGAATTATATTTAAATTCAACAACGATATTAAATATAATTTTAAATTTCTATTTTCATAAGAAGCGACGTATCGCAGTATAAGCTCATTCCAGAACAATGATGTAATATCATACAAGCGTGAACAGAGCGAGGAAGTCCAAACGAATTATTTAGATTGGTAATATTCCACTTTCATACATTATGATCTAACATTTCTCATATCCCGTTATACTGTCACAGACTTATTATACCACCTACGTGTCAAATTAGTGGAATTGGTGACTACATATTCAAATCCCACGGGGGGGAAATTAAATATTTTCATTTTACTGCTGCAGACGGAGAACGGAATATTTTAGTAAAATTAACATTAGATTGACCCTATCTTCACTGCTGTATGCGGAATAATACTGAAAAGATAATATAATTCATATATTAGGACTATTAACACGTAAAGAAAAAATTAAAGAAATTAAAATTTTGAACTGACTTCTGTAAGTAAAGGAGGTTATCAATTCGACTGAATTTTTTTAATGGTTGTTACCTCAGAACTTTTGACTGGGTGAACCGATTTTGACGTTTTTTTTTTATTTTAAAACTAGCTTTGATTTCTGATCATGGTATCTATGAGAAAATTATTTTTTACTTTTTAGTTTACGTTGTTTGAAGCCATTTTTTTGTTAATAATTGTACATGCACTAGTTACATAATATAAATTTTACTATAATAAAATTTTACTATAATAATTATACTATATAAATTTTATTGTTCTCGTTAATAACGATGGCAATAAATATATGGTTCAGAGCAAGCGGAATGCCACTCCAGAAGATTTTCAATTTAGATAAGACTCAGTGTAAAATGGTCGATCTTTTATCTTCAATTGTTATGGTAAATAAATGTTGTTTTTTTATAATTAAAAGGCTTGTCAAATTATGCATATGAAACAGTTGGTAAATTTTGTTGTATTTAGTTCTCTTATTGATATTGGTGATTAAATATTAAAAAATATTTATCGACTATATTATTTGTAATATATTTTACCTGTATTAAAATTCCATATATTTTGATGATAATCGTTTAGAACTAAACTCACAGTATAGAATTAGAATATAAATTAATGTATGATCGAAATTATAAAAAATTGAGGCGGGTTAGTAGATGTCATAAATATTTATATTTACCTTATAAAATATTTTTCTCCAAGAAAATACATTTACATAATATCCAAATGTTCTTCGTAGAAAAGTCATCAAAATAAGTCAACCCAAGTAATTGCATGTTTGTTTGAGCAACGTGATCTTAGCAAACATTTGTTACCGTCGTTTATTACGTTTGCTCTGTACATATTTCTTGCTATTTGAGTGGAAAAAAATAGCCACAGAAGTTTATTTCAGCAGAAATTCGCTTTGTCGAGACTGTCAGTATAATCTCCGTTAGTATTTGCGTTCTTCGTCGGTAATACTTTGTCTTACAATTACAGTTTTCGACTCTTTTATTGTTTCGCTTTGAAAATTGAGGCTTAATGGATTTTGTCTTTGTATATTTAGTTACGTTTTTACGGTTTTTAATTATACCTAAGTTTTGAAATTGTTTTCTTGACGAGGCTTTATCGAACCTTTTTAAAATACAGTTATCTTATGTAAGCGTAGTTTCATAAGGAGAAAGATCGCTTCTACTATATCAAGCTCCAGGTTAGAAAGAGGTATATAGAGACGGTAGCGTTTGGTGCTCCGTTTGGTACTACCCCGCTAGGGATACAGCGTGAAGCTAATAAATAAATTAATTTAAAAAATGGTGATAAACTAAGCTTACCAAATTAACTGTATGTTTACCGAGTCCGACCACGACTGACCTTTACAAACATTTGTTTTACTCGCTTATTGTGTTTGCTAGGTACATATTTGTGTGTAATATTAACATATTTTACATTTAGTTAATTTTTGAAATATATTTATAGGAAATGTAAAGCTGTAGTTTCGATATCTTAGTTTTTATAAAATATCTATTAAGTTTGGTTTATATATTCATCCATTAAGCTTACGTTTCTGCAATACACTCTGACGTCGCGCCGTTTGTGTAAATGCTGGAGGCACTTTAACATGCGTAATGTCTCTCTAGGAACGACTCAGCTACGTCGCCTCGGAATACCGTCTAAGTGTCTAACGTTCAGTATGATAATGTTAGCTTTACTAAAACAATAATATGTTGTTAGCAGTATAGCGTGTACTATGATACTTCTAAATGATGAAGGTACGTGACTGTATATGTACATTGTACATGTCACTTATGCACATTTATATCTGAGATATACATACGATAAAATAATAAATGTGAATATATTCTTTGACTGAGGATTATTTTTTAAAATGTTAATCACTCAGCTTCGTCCTGCTGAAAAAAATCCCACTCATAGCAGAGTAGGCAGGGATACCTTAGTGTTAAAACACTCCATTCCTCACTTTTCGCCGAATTCTTCAAGTTATTACATGTTGAGTGACGGAATTCAACGCTAGGCTTTTGCCTTGGTTCGAGAACTAAGAAATTAATATTAATAAACAATAATTCGTTCCCCCGAGTGGGGATCGAACCCATAACCGTCGCGTTGCAGTCTCACCATTGTGTTCCTGACCTCAAAAATTAAAAAAAAAATTGAGTAGCATAATGAAATTGCAATATCTCAAAAATTGGTCGAAAAATGGGACACAGTATAAAAGGACCTGCCAAAAATAATTAAATTAACATTTTTTAAATACCTCGGGAGAACTGAGTGACTTCATAAAATAATATAACATTGGATCTACCGAAACGAGAGCCGCAGAATAAATATTAATTTTGCATCTTACAATTTTAAACGACAACACGAAATAAGTCATTTTTACGTTTTAATTAAAAATGGTCTTCATAAAATCGCGAATCATAAAAACAATATTACCAAGCTGATGGTTTATTTAAAAAATATATTTTGACTTTTAACGGATCTTGTTAAAAAATAACCACTTGATTCGATAGTGGTCTTTTGTCAGTGTAGTTACAATTTGGTTTTGTATAATATCCCGCAAAAAAAGAATTTGTATAATTTAATCCGATACTTTCATTATTGTATTTTTAAATTGAATTCTCCATTTTTGAAGAATAATATTTATCGAATTCAAATACATAATCATCATAATAGGCAATATTGGTATATCGACTTACATACTTACACAGATAAAAAATATTATCGTGATGTACGTACGATTTTAATAAAAAATAAGTGAATAAATTTTTGTCATGGTTATCTTTGTATTTGGTGTTCAATAAACATTTTTTTATTTGTAATTCTATTTTGTAATATTTTATTAATCATAAGATAAAGGTTTCGTGGCGCAGTTGTTCTAGTAGTGGGTTCAATTAGCTCAAGTAAATATTTAAAATACAATTATTTTGGTGTTCCATCCAACACATAAAACGTAAAATATAGTCCAAAAATTATTTTTCAACAGAGTTAATTATATTATGTTGTTATAATTTCTCTATAATTTGTTTCAGCATTAACATCAGCTCATGAAATAACTCAGCTGAAGGTCCCGCTGTACGCGGACCCTCGGCGCGCGGCTGAGCTCAGCTGTCACTTCCAGATGGACGACCAGAGACTACACTCCGTCAAGTGGTACAGAGACATGCACGAGATATTCAGATACAGACCCTCGCAGCAGGTAACTTTGATATGAACAAACTGACTTTTCCCCTAGAACATTCACTAACTCGACTTTTATATATTAAAATTGAAAACGTTAATTAACGTTTACCTGCTCAAATAACCATGATGTCGATATAAATTGTATGTGTAGTAAATATATTAAATAATTTACTTAGTTCCTATACTATATTATAATCTAAAAAAATAGGTTACACATATATCTAATAATTTGTAGCGATATAAATTCTGTCAGACGGATCTCAGCGCCGTTCGTTATCCAAAAATATCTGTAAATGACAACATCCCAAAAGTAAAAAAAATATATTATAAATAGAAAACCTGCACGCAATATATAAACTTTTTGTCCTAAGATTATTGTTTTTGTTCGTTCAGTGATCCTGTGAAACCCCCCAAGAAATCAAACTAATGTTTCAAAAGTGACCTATATCGTATAACCGCAATGACCTGCTTGCATTGAATGCTTGACTAACACTAGTTGAGTTTAAGTCACGCGTAGTGCTGTCACTTCGAGTATTTAAGTATAATGCGGATACCAAATAAATTTGATATGAATTTAGTAATTAGTTTATATAAATTACCTGTAAAATTTAATAACTTAAAACTGTTATCTATACATAATATAAATATAAAACAAAGTCGATGTTATTATACGTGTAACTTTTAAACTACGCCAATATTTCAGTGCAATTTTCTTTAAGTATAACACAGACACATTAGAAGTCGTTATAACGCTATAAACATGTATAAAACATGAACATAATTGAGTTCCCAAGATAAATAATAGCGTATTAGAAGCGAGCGAAGCCGCGGCCGGACCATTAGTTTATTCTAACTTAATGGCAGCAAAATGTGAAATCAAATTGCATAGCGGAATGTATTTAAATCAATAACATCACTTTTAATATATTCACTGAGAGGAAATTTCAAACTTTTATTACTAAAAGTACTCTTAAAAGAACGTAAGTACACTACATACAGTAGGTACGCCCCGTTAAAAGCATTTGAATTATACGTAAGAAGTCACTTTATATAAATTGAAAAGTTACTTCCAAAAATGCCAGTGTTTCATTGCATGTGTTTCTCTCAAATCTGCTTAGTAATCCTGCTTCTTGCATCTAATACTTGCATAGATACATATTTTTATCAACCTTCTAAGAATACAAATGAGAAGTGTCTGTCTATGATTTCAAAATAAATGTATTTTTTCAAATGAGTATAGTTATTTAGACAAAAACAAATAATTTTATAGGTGAAATTTGGCATGTAGATTCTTTGGAGAGCGAAGGTCAGTGGAAAGAGAAAAATAGTTGAAAGCTACAGGTCTAGCATATGTATACATAATAATAATTGCGTAAATAGTTATTGCAACTGTCCTAGATACTGCATTAATTATATATGAATACTATATTGAACTCTTATTTTTAACATCGATAGAATACATTTTTTCAGGTTTTGATGCTATGTTTTACTAAATAATGAATATCTCTGCACAGGTTCCAATCCGTCTGTTCAATGTGACCGGTATAATGGTGCAAGGCGGCGACTGCGGCGAGGACTCGTGCACGGTGCGCGTGATGCCGCCGCCCGTCGCCGCGAGAGCTGCGTACACGTGCGAGGTGTCCACAGAGGGGCCCAAGTTCCAGATAGCGAGGCAGACCAAACATATGACTGTAGTTGGTGAGACATAGTTACATGATTTTTTTAAAAGATTATTTGTGTGGTCTAAAATGAAGAATTATTATTTTGAGAAATCTCTAATTTTACAAATATAAGTTTGTATTACTTTTTCCATGAAAAACCTACAAATTTTCAAATTTAGGATTTTGTCTTTTATTTGTATTGTAAGTTCTCATTTCGTGCCGAAATTCATAACCGTAAGTCCACGAAAAGTGCCCTATAGATTTGTAATTTCGAACTTTGTTTTTCCTTGCTATTGATGATCATTTCTGAATAACTTTTTTTTAATATGTTAGTTTTATCCTTATTACTTAAATATTCTAATAAATGCTGTTTGATAAGACAATTGACGAACAATTTTTACAACCAAAAAATAAAATTCGAAAAATTACAAAATTGCGTTCCGGAAAAACTTCATGAATATTTTTTTACCTTTCTCCAGTTCCACAATAAAAAAATAAGGAAGCTCAATTGTTCGTAACAATTTGCGGAGACCCAAAGGCAATCTAACTCGTTACCAACTAAAGGCTCGTTAGCAAATTTAATTCATATCGTACTTTGTACTGAAGTCCATTACCCTCGCAGCTATGCCAGACAAGGACCCCACAATACTTGGTGCTCCTAAACTAGTGAGGCCCGGAGAGCTGATACTACTCAACTGCTCCTCTGACTACTCCCTGCCGCCCTCTGATATTACTTGGTACATAGACGATGAGATTGCAAAGGTACGTATATGATAATAATATTTTTATAGTAGGTACTTCAGTTATAGTCTAGCAACGATAATTGTTTTGGTGGTGTAAGTATTAAAATTGATAAGTTCTAGCACATATGAAGCCAGTGAAAGAAATGAAATATTTAACATTGTTATTTTTTTATGGTGTCGACGAAATTCTCCTGAATTCGGCGGAAAGTGGGGAGCGGAGTGTCTTAATACTAGCCTCGCTCTGCTTACCACGTTACACGCGGAATACAGTATTGGGAAAAATAAAAAATATATATTTATGACAATAATGGATTGAATATGTTGCCTCATCATATTTATACTACGCTTGTAAATAAAAGTAATTATAAATAATTTGAAACTTATTTGAAAAATGATGTAAAGCTAACGTTGCGCTGTCTGGCTTTAAACACGACGGTCGTGGATTCGATCTTCATTAGGGTAAATGATTATACCTAATTTAATTATAATCATCGCCTTGTTGTGCACTTTGATATTATTTTCAAATTAAAACCCATATAGTATGTACCCAACTCATCGATATTAGCAAAAATTAAGAAAAACATTAGGTTGCAAGCTTAGCAAGCAAGTTCAATTTAAATTTATTCCAAACCGGGAATAATTTTTCTTAGATAAGCCTACCGTCAAGCAAATTTCGAATGCGCCATATAATAATCCCGTGGTTGATCGAAGACATTTTTAAAATAATAAATATTATTTACATTGAAATTATTATTATACTTACAAATAACGTAAATAAAATTCCGAATAAGAACTACAATACTGCTATTCTCTAGAAAAAGTAGCATTACCTAGAAAACAAGACAAAAGAATAGAAAAAATGTTACCAGAATATACATATGTATGTATGTACGAGAATGTATGTGGTTTCACTTTGTAAGTACCTGGAAATGAGCTAATAACAAAATGTGCTCATTAGAATATACGGAGGTGGGTGTTTCATTTTTATATGAGGAAAACTTGTACGTGACCTCCTTCTTTCTCCTCACTCATTAGGGAACGGTGATATGGGAAAGTTTGCATATTCAGAAAAAAATACATTTTATAAATAGAAAGAGAATATTTTTAATTTTCTGATATCTTATTAATGTATATTTTCTTAATAATTAATATAGATACAAACTTTATGCTTCAAGATCGTGAAAAAGTAAGCATTGCGTGTTAAGTGGCGGAACTCAACGCCGCGCTTTGCCTCAAGACCAGAACAAAGAAATGGAAATATTAATTTAAATAAATATTTCATTTCCTCGAGTGGGAATCGAACCCATAACCAGTCGCGGTTACAGTCACATTTGTTACCCCTGCGCCACAGTTGGCCTGAAAATTAAATGGTTGTTTAGTTTCTCCGACATACACAAGTGGACGGACATCTCGATGTATCTTGATAGAGCGCCTTTGTTGGAATAAATTGAATGCTATTATACGACTCCGGGCACTATTATGAACTGTGAATTGAAAGGGAAATTATATGATTAAAGATTGTCAGTTAGTAAGTTAAAAGGAATATAACTGTTGAATAACAAGCTTAAAGAAAACAAAATTAATATAAATATATCTGACTTTTTGTTATGAAATGTGCAAATATAGGGATACTTTACCTAAGGGACGTACAAGCCAAATTTCAGTAACGTTAAAATATATGATAGATAGAAATAATTATGTATTTATAGCCCTACATGCCACGGATATCCCAGGATATCGTGAAGTGAGATTGTAATGATCTTAACAGGCACTTTGTGGTGTTTATGAAACCGTAAAGCAGATTGCCATAAAATGTGATGGCAATAAAAATGAAACTTAATGTTATATTTAAGTATATTATGACTCAGTTTTAATGCTATAAAAATATTTATTCTTTTTTGCTTCAATTCATTCTCTTTACATAATATAGCTAAATGCATTGTGAAGTTGGATCCGACGAAGCCGCGGGCAGGTCGCTAGTATATCCAATAAGCAAAACGAGCAAAGCCTTATTACAACTGAATTTTTAAAAATATTCGTACAATTTTTTTTATAAAAGTAGAAAGAAATCTATAGTGATCTGAAATGTAAATTAAATTGTAATATTCACAAGTAAATAAAAATTTAACTGTTATTGTTGCATTCATATTTTGCTAAAAAACTATTACTTTACCGTTACCGTTGAGCTTAAAAGTGGACAAGTATTATTTTAAGCATACACTTGTTACTTCTCCATAAATGTTAACACTCTACAATGCTTTTACTAGTCTGTGTGCTAGTATGAAAAACAGGATATTAACATTGCAAATTTACTCTGAAGTTTATAATGGACTTGCATACATTAAGCACTCTACTGCATAAAGAATAGTGATGGGTCATCTAATTAAATAGATTCATTCTATTTATATTTGAATTAACTTTGCCAAAATAAGAAGAATCAGATAGAAAATCGGATTATACTTGATTTATTCAAAGATATGATATAATTGAAAGCAAATTTTGAAAAATACGTCTAGAACACTACGTTATAAGTGAGTGACATAAAACTATTATCAACTAAATTCCATGAGTCCATTAGATTTCAATTTTAAAACATTTTTTTTCCGGTTTTTGGTATTCATCATCGAATAGCCACTGCTTTTATTTACAATCCTAGTGTTAAGACATTTCATCATTGCTTTCTACCCCAATTTGAAACAATATCTATTATATGGTGGAAGTCTTCGCCACATTTGAAATAAAAATTATTAATTTCTCCGAATGGTGATCAAACATTCCGATGTTCAAATTTGTCTCATGACATGACATGACATCACGTGGCTGAGCACAGATTCTAGGTAAATGATGTGTTTATTTTGCGTTACAACGATACAACTAGCTTACGGTACGCAAGTTAGTAATAGCTAACTCTTTTGAGTGTCACGCTGTATCCCAGATATCCCACAGACAGACAGATTGGTCATATTTGTAAATATTAAAACATTTAATAAATAAATATTACCCAATATTATTTAATAATAGGCAAAAGTGAGTGGGAAAAAAGAAAGTAAAAAAGAAATGGGGAGACCTCAGCTGACCCTGAACGCGGAGGGCGTGTATGAAGAGGTTGATGACCGGACCGTAGCGGGTGACGCTCCCTATTCTTTGGGGGTAACCAGACTAGGGATAAAAAGGTCAAGTTAGGGACAAACTAATAATAATGAATTATAATTATCAATCATATATTTTTTAACTATTCTATATTATTTTCGGTGTGCTGGCATGGGCCAGATGGGCCGACGACTTAAAGAGGTTGGCGAGAAGCGGATGGCTCCGAAGAGCTGAGGATCGAGTGTGGTGGCGAGAATTGGGGAAGGCCTATGTCCAGAAGTGGACAAAAGATGGCTGTTGATGATGATGATGATGATATTATTTTACAGACGGAGCCCTGGCAACGTCTCGAGCTAAGCGCGCCCCAAGCAGGCGGGCTGCGCGCGTCCTGGCGCGTGTTGCGCGTGTCAGTGCCGGCGGCCGCGAGCGGGGCGCTGCGCGTGCGCTGCGAGGCGACCCTGCCTGTGGAGCCGCCCGTGGTGAGGGGGGCGGCCGTCACCGTCACCGTGTACTCGCGGACGATGCTGTCCAAGTATGTGTCTAATGGAGGTATGCAATGGTTTTGTTATTATTGTTTTTAACTAGTTGGGGGTTTCACCATGGAAGGCTTGCCCGCAACGATCTTTGTTTTCTTACCAGAGCGAAGAAGTGCCAATAATTCCCCCGAGTCCGTATCAAACTCACAACCGTCGCCTATACAGTCTTTACTTTACTGCGCCGTGACGACCCCTGATGAAAAAATTATATTTATTATTATTTTGTTGCAGGTACATTCGCTGAAAGCAAAAGTTTTGTACTCGTACTGTTATGGAGTTTTAGACAAATACCAAAGTTTGTGAGCTTATGAGGCTTGGCTTAAATATGTTTCAAGTGATATTAGAATAAATGTATATAAAATAACGGCCTCAACAAGGTTTTTTATGAGCCATAAAAATAATCAATATCGTAATAATGCATTAAGCACTACATTAAGAATATGATTAGATAGCGTATGAAACTTACAATCGAAGTGAATTTAATTAAATCTATGAATAGATAAATAGATCAAATATCTAATATATCAAAGGACAGAAAATAGGTCATATTCTATCTAACAGCGTCTACAAGAACACTACGATATTATTAAATTACTAGATTTACTTAAGAAAATGCTAAAATAATTGATAGAATTGAATTTATTATGCTTTTATTATTTTCATATCAAATATAAACAAATAAAATGTAAAAAGGTGTAGGTAGTGATTAATCATATTAGCATTACATCATTCCGAAGACTTGTATTACTTGAGTTATTAATAATTTTGTATATTTTAAGCAATGTTTAATTCTCAATATAAAAATATACAGATATGCCACTAGATTGTTGTATTAAGGAATTCATTTGAGCCTAATCTTTGAAACTTTTGTAATGTAATGGTGAATTTAAAATATTTATAAATATAGGCGTTAATCTATGGCTGTGTTTCACTTAAGATATTAATTCTTTGCACGATATAATATTTTTATCTTTAATAAATAGTAAGTCCATCTTTTTTATTATTTTATTCATTAAATAAAATAAGATGAGTAAATAAATTATAATATGAACGTGTTGTATTTTATTTTCAACCTTTAAACCTCATTAAATAAGTAGTTCAGTAATCAATTAATATATTTTTCACATAGAAGCTTTATTAAGGATAATTCAAAACTTTTATCTTATTTACCTTTTACAAACCGCTCCCTCTCCTCATGTTTGGAAAATGGTGAGAAAACTAATTTTAAACTAAAATAATGGTTTAGTTGGTTAAGGAACCATATGTAACCTAACATTATTGGAGAAGAAAATATTAATTTGTATTTGGTTTTGCCTAATAATTATAGATTATTATTACGAAAACAGACCTAAGTGAGCACAAGCATTTTGCAAATAGTAAGGTAATTCATTAATTCCTTCGCTCAACTCAAGCGCTGTAATGATTGAAAAAGCTAAATAAAGCAAATTTGCTGAAAAGAAAAAATATAATTGGCTTTAATTAGGGACTTTCATAATTTTTATTACGATTATCTTGTTAAGTCTACATTATCTTATTTATTACCGTATTTACAAACCATTATAAATTTAGTACTACGTCATGACTTTTTCCCCAAATCTCTTTCTGGTAGTATAATTAAAATTTACTTTTATAATATAATGAGCATAAAATGAACATTAATTTTGTAACATAATTTGCTATGTTTGTAAATAATAATGGCTTTATGCCTGTACAACTAGTTGTTTTTTAGGATTCCGTACCTCAAATAAAAAAAATGAAACCATTATATTTTTCCGTCTGTCAAGACCGTTTACCGTATAATCACGGATATATACAATGGAGGTTTTAAGCTGAAATTAAGCTAAGCGAAAGATACGAACATTTATGCATTATAGTAGCAGTTATGAAACTTACAGTATAAATAAAGGAAAAAATCCGAAAACTGAAAACTATAAATACTTCATAGAAAAAATTATATAAATTTATAATTGTAGTACAATATCATACAAAACAATTCATAAATTGTACATCCCGTCGATTTACAAACCTGAAACTGGTACGAAACCCGTAATAGGTTAGACTGACTTGCAATTGACTGGTTTTTTTAATTATTCAAGCATGTAGTCAAGAAAATATACAAAACTAAATATACATAAGCCTAATAATTAATAGCCTCAATATAGGAATATTAATAAAAAGAGAAAATATCTATAGAAAAATTATGTACCGTCTCTGTTTGTCGCAAAAGGCTTCTGAGTTACAAAAAATATATAAAGAGGAGAAAGACCGAATACTAAAAAATTAAATAATAAAAAATGTTACAGAAACAGCAAAATTTAGCAGTGTCTGTTTAATCCTGCGCTCATTTTTTATATCAATTGTGTGGAAGAAAGTCTCACAATTAGATTGCGACACCAGAGGGCCGTAGACCGTCCCTCGTCAGCCTTCTCTGCATTTAATTTGGCTGTATTTTTTCTTTAAGCTTTTAATTTTTTTTAAATTCCTATGGGAGCGTAGCGACTGAATGTAATGTATAATATAACGTTAAATTAAAATTCAGCTATCTAGTGAAGAGTCACGAACGATGTTTTATGACGCATATTCAATCTACTTTAAAGGGAAAATTAAAATTAAGTCATTTTGAGACCAATTTTGCCGCAAGAGCAAAAACGTGCACGACAGCAAACATGACAGAAATATTCAATATTTTCATTAACGACGCAAAGCGCGGCGTTTAGTTTCGCCATTTAACACACAATACTCCCAGAATTCGGTGAAAAATAGGGAACGAAAGTGTCTTAATGGGAAAACACTGACTTAACACTAGGTTACCAGGTTCCCTTTGGCTATTTTGCTATGTGCAGGCCTTGTAGTATCATTTTGTTATCCATCTGTCCGTTTGTCAAGATCATTTATCTCAAGATCACATGGAGGTTTAAAATTGAAATAAATATCAAATATTCGGGTCTTTTTGGTTCGGAACGTTTGATATATTGGCCCAGTTGACCAATTTTTTTTTATATAAACGTAACTATAAATTGAATTGAATGAAAGTGAATTTGAAAATGATCGTCTACGGTTTTACTTTGGTACAGCACCGTGTGATTCCATAGAAATAAAATTTCTAACCTTTTCTTGACACAGACAAATTAACATTAAGCTATTATTTTTTTTTATTTTGAGATAAAAATATTGAAAACATGCCTATAAAATTACACCCTGTAGATACTCATTAGACAAGTTGTTCGAAGTAATTTTGACACAAACATATTTCATAACATATTATTATGAACGTTGCATGTAACAGTTAATTATAAGTTTCAGTTTCAGTGAAATACGGTACGGTCCTCGCAATTAACGGCATCGCAGTATTCTGTGTTCTGCATTGCGCTTGGTTGGTCCTAGTTTAAGAGGTTTTAGTTTGAAATTAAATATTTATTTATCGTTTTTAAATATATCTAGAAAGAAAAAAAAATACCTCATCTTATTTCTTTCTTAATTTGAAGCTAATTGACTAAAAAGACCTAAAATTAATAATATATGCCTTGAAGAAGCCTTATGTCAAACAACACTTTGTCTCCTTCGTTCGTTTCTGTGTTGTGAATATAATAATTAATAATTTCATATAAATATAAATAAAATAAATATGAATAGAAATAAGCACATATAAAATATTTTTTGAAGTATAAATACAAATAAAGGAAACTGAAACGAAAATTCCACCTAACATCTGCTATAAACATTACCGCCATCTTGCCCCATTTAAGTAGAAAAATAAAGAGCACAGCGACGAGCACAAACAGCGTTGATCCACTTTTTGCTGAGACGATAAAAGTTCTTATTGTGTCTAAGCGGTTACGGTGCGAATTTACGCCACCGTTGAAATGTCAACAGCCACTTACCAACATTTATCATGGAAATCATATTAACCATTCAAGAGCAGGGCTGTCATTCCACTGAAATGTAAACAGGTTGACTTTATATTTAAGAAAAAACAACCAATAAAACTAGATCAAGAAAACTTCTTTGTCATGAGTGGGATTCATATTAAATTGTTCTTAAATGATAGAGATGTAAAACTATGATAGAATGATAATATAAGTTAAGATGGATACAACATTGGCAGAATATTGTATGCTTGCCTATATTATGCAAAATTAAAGTCTAAAGTCCTTCATTACAGCGGGTCACCGCGGACGCTCGTCTCATTTTTTATGTAAATATCGTGCAAAAACTTTTATAATATCAGCTCGTGACGCCAGAGGACCATACAGAGGCCAGAGGATTTAAATTTTATTACTAATTCGAAAAGTTTAAGGCACAAAAATTGAGCATATGTTTTGTTTTACATCTCAAAAGTAACGACAAAAAGACATCAAAGAACTTGGAGGTTATCCACAAAACGAGATAGCGTGGTACGCCAAAACACTGATTGGCACTGTCTCATATGGACTACTGTTCTCGTCTCAGAGCTGGTGCACCCCCGTATCAGCTTGAACCACCTGTTCATGTTCAACGTAGAAACGTTTGAATCGTTGTGGTCCAATATACCCTAAAAGGCTTTAAAAAGACTTTATTTACACTATAAGTAAATTTATTCATTTCTGATCAGTGGAGTGCTTTATGTCTGTCTTATATCTCTCATGTGCTTCATTGTGCGTCCTTAAAAGTACCCAAATGCAAAATTTTAGACTCGTAGCACTCGTAGAAATGAAATTTCATATACACTTTGAACCCCTAAAAATAACTCCTTTTTTTAGCTTCACGCTCTATCTCACACACTGCAGGGCAACAACGCCGCACTTTCCCTCGACATCGGAACGAAGAAATGAAAATATTAAATATTTAAATTCCTAGACTGGGTATCGAAGAATCGCTTAGCTTCAAGATTCTATTTTCATAATTTTCAATTCCCAAAATATGATATTGCTAAATAACTCAGGTGCAACTTTAGCTAATATCATAACGAGAGTACCTACCTACTATGATTATATGTCTAGTATAACATGCAGGTACAAGATACATCGTTTGTTCGCCGTAAGTACAATTATATATGTAAAAAACATTTTATAAAAATAGACATTGAAGAATAAAGAATCCTGTATAACATTTATGTTATCCCAAACTTAGCTAAATGTTAATTTGTATTGCATATTGCAAATGATTACTTCAGTTAATGTACAAATAAGCAGAGATAAACAAGCGTTGTACCACTCTACTTATTCCATTCTTTCAATGACATCATGTAAGTGTATTTTCAGTACTACAGCAGCAACGAGCCATTTAAAAATCGTAAAAATTAAATGAGACTTTAAACTAACAATGGAAGCAATTTTATTTTCTATTTCAAAGCCATAGATAGATGGATGGAAAATACAAAGCTGAAAAATTAAATGTCATTTAAGATTGTGTTACAGTGTTCTATAATAAAATTGTTGTAATGAGAAAAAAGTTTCAATATATTAAAACATAATAAGGAATGTATTATTATATTCATTTATCTATCATTTGTATGTAGGCAAGTTACCTCGCTTGCTACGTGCTTGCCTACGTGCCTTGCCTATATAAAATTCGTCTGTTATTTAAAAACAAATTAAATATTTTAATAACGATTTTCAAATGCACACCTAACAATAGAAATTTGTTGTTGTAATAAAAATATTGATTTAGAAGTGCCAATTTAAATCAACCATTTATTTACCTATAATATAAAAAAACACAACAAACGAAAGATTAAATTTTTAAAAAGTAAATGACAGGAGATGAGCACTAATGCAAAGCACGGCTCTCTCGAGAAATATAAAATATTTGCATTCAAACGAGGGCACAGCAACAATAAGATGGAAATGCAGAATCCTTCGCTATCCGCTCCCGTTAATAGCTAACGCGGCTTGCCCATTTTCTATTGAAACTAAGAAGCCTTCAATTTAGATATTTTTTGCAAGATGTCCTTAAATATATTTATTATGATAATCGTCGGAGGACCTAGTTTTGTCGGGTTTTTTTAAATATTTTTGTGAAATTTAGTAGCTTCACTTATTTATTGGTACTTATTAAGTCTTAACGACTATGAAATATCTACATAAATATATAACTAGATATATACTCGGGACACTAAGTACTTTGCTATAGTTTGTATAAAAATCAGTATTTAGTCGTATGTAATGGTCAGACTGTCATTAAAAATATAACAAAATTATACAAATAATATGCGATATACCTATATTATAAATTAGTTTGTTTTCACCTGCAAAGTATTAAATAATTAATTAATAGATACTCGTATTATTATTCTCTGAAATTGTTGTACGATATTGGATATTTTAAGATAAGACTCATAATCTCGAAAGTCAAAAACTTATGAATAAAATAATTGCGGGGAATACTCTGATCGTTTAGTTTGTAAACACCACTGCTTCGTATATTTGTAATGTAAATTACAGTAATCACGAAAATAAGCCTTTTTAAATTTAAATTGCATCGGGAATTGTATACGCCTTTGCATTTAAATGAGGTGAACGTTTTTGCATTCATTTTCCTGACAAAATAATTTTATTATTATGCCTCTAGATTCGCTTTTGAACTTGTTTGTGAATTCGGTTCCTAACATTGTAAAAGTATTGAATCGCTGCACGTTTTCTATATTCTTTAATACATGTCGTTTAGCTTCATTTTTTTCTAAATTTACTCTGTTATTATAATTCTGACTAAACTAAAAGGTTTCAGGAATATAGTATATTTTAGTTTATTTTGTTTTACAACTTTAAGTGATAATTTTTTTGAAATATTTTAGCAAAGGAATTAAGAGGGCGGCTAATGAATTTTTAATTTTATTGATTTAAAAAAAAATGGTGTTACATTTTTAAAATATTGTAAACAAATAGCGGAATCCGATGTTAAATCTGTTAGTCCATCAAAGTATTACCGCAACCTTTGAAACCATTTGAATAATATATGTAAGTACTGTAGAAATAAGTTAATCTTCTCACCATCATAAATAAATAAATTGAAATTTATTTTTGTTTAAAGACTCGGTAACCGCGTTGTCCGAGTGCAAAGGGATCAACAGGCATTTATATAATTAGTTGAGACTTAATATTCTATTTGGTAGTTTACGTTAAACTTTGCGGGATTTGTATGACATTAATTATATTACTTTGTCGTGAGGCTTTAGAAATAGTTAGAAATGCACTGAAGATAAAAGCCTTGTAGTATTTTAAGCCGTAAAATATTCTTCTTTGTAAGTTTGAATCCCTTGGCTTAACTCGTGACATCATTACTTTTCTGGGTAGTTATTAAAAGTAAATAAAATATTTAAGTGATATACTTACTTTATTATATCTGTAATATCTATTAATCATATGGCGATATGATATTACATAAGTTATGAATGACGAGAGAATATGAGGGAAGGCCTATGTCCAGCAGTGCAAACGATGGCTGGCGATGATGATGATAACGGAGGAATTCCATTCCATTATAAAATAACATACCACTATTTCATTCAGTAGAATACAAAAGTAGTTTCAACATGTCATACCTATTCAAATTGTAAAGCACACAGAGGCACTACTGGTGGCCAAACAGAATGAACACGATAATTTAATATGAATTGAACTGTTTCCAATAGAATAAAGCTAGTTGACCTATATCTGATATAGGAGTGTATTATATATATTTGAATACACTTACGTAGAGCATTTATTGTACTTGTGAAGATACAATTTGGAAACTATTTTATGCAATAATATACATAGCGAATTTTCTTAGAAATAATAATGCAATTAATTTTACTGTAATCGGTTCGTCAATAAATTTTACTGCGAACACTTTGAAAAAAAATGCCAAGCTCTGATAAACCCTATCGTATCGTTGAATTGAATCGGTAATCGGAGTATTTATAAATCAAATACGATGTCAAAAAAATGATATATTTGCCGATAAAATGACACTCGTGAATACATTCATACGTCGTCTTGACGTCAGAGGAAATTTATATGAGAGAGAATTCAACGGCACGTGGAGTTTGGTATGCAATGAAAGTACTTTTACTGTTATTTCATTTTAAAATGTAACGCTATTCTGGACTCGTGTACCTTGTACATGTAGATATTTAATGAAAATCGAATAAATGGCACAAGGATTTTACTGTAACGCGACGGTTGTGGGTTCGATTCCCAGTCCGAGGAAAAAATATTATTTTTTCAATATTTTCATTTCTTCACTCACGTATCAAGGCAAAAGTGCGGAGTTAAGTTCCGCCATTTAACACGGAATGTCTTAATGCTAGATTTTCTATCTAGCCTCTGCCTATCCTGCTATAGGGTGAAGATGAAAAAAAATACTGTTTCTTGAAAAAGTAATTCCAGTGGCATTGACTACAATTTTTAATATTAATAAATTATAAGCAAAAAATCATTTTTAGAAAAAGCTTTTATTTAAATGCTCTAAAAAGGAGAAAATAAAATTTGTCTTTTAAATTTTAACTATCAACTCATAACCTCATTGTACAATTTATATGATCATAAAAGCTTGTCGCGCGGTTTACTTGTGTAACTAAACTAGTACTAATTTAATTATATAAAATCTGCTAAGCTTAAATCTTTAAAGTTCCAATTTAATTAAATATTCATTAACGTGACAAGCTTTTATGATCATATAAATTGTGTACAATGAGTTTATGAATTGATAGTTAAAATTTAAAAGACAAATTTTATTTTCTCCTTTTAAAGCATTTAAATAAAAGCTTTTTCTAAAAATGATTTTTTGCTTATAATTTATTTTTTACTTTTTAGTTTGTTCTCACACTAGATGTCACATTATTTTTCTAAATATTTTCTGCAAGCCCTTTCATTTGATACCCATATTGCAGATGTGCATAAATAATAACTATTCCGCCATCTTAGATGTTCCGTCCTATTGGATTTAGAAAAACGTCACATTATTTTTCGAATTACGGTCAACGACCCATTTCATTTAATATCTATATTGTAGAAGTAGACTAAATAGATACTCGGCTGTCTTCGATTTCCTCCTTATCCTTTAAGTATGGACGTCGGGTCTGACAGACCAGACAGTTCTACGAATTCTGCAAATCGGCCACTTCTCGGTGACCTCCGCCACTGAGTCTCTCAGTACCTTTCGTATTAATGACAAAATGAATGTAGATAGCAGTGGTTGTGTCTCTGGGTTCAAAACACGTGAGTATTTAACTTTCTAAACGGGGCCTGGGTCTGTCAGACCCGACGTCCATGTTTCCCCTACATGAATGATTTCAAAACGCCATATATTTTTATAATATTACAAAATATACTTTAATATTTTAATTGTATTATTTGTATTCAAATGTTTTTATTGTTATATATCATATATTATTTTGCATTGTTTGTTATATATTTTAGTAATATAAATATTATTTACCTAAAAAAGATTCAATTTTTTTAGTTTTTATGATAAAATGGAAAAAAATGATCGACCTAGCACGTCAGGGACAAAAATATCGGTATTTTATAATCAACATCAAAAAAAGAATTGGACGACGACATTTTATAAAGAAAATAGAACTTTATCAAATAAAAAGACGCGTTTCGTGTACTAAACTACTCTAAGAATTGAGAATGACTTTGACTCGCGTTTCGCGATCTGATCTATCAATTATTGAACATGAAGCTAAAAAAATAGTTTTGGGTTCTTGAAATACATATATACTTTGCCCCCAAAAGATATATAGAAACACAACACATACTTATGTTGACTGCAATCGTCCTGTTAGCCAACAATGTTGAAAGCCAATTCAATTGTACCTTATCTTGAGGTGTTGTCAAAATTTTTATGTTATAATATAAGATGTAATTTCTTTATTTTTTTTATTTCTTAGACTTTATATTTTTTTAAAAAAATATTTATTTTATTATCTGTTTTTATTTTATAGCATTATTTTCTTAAGAGTCATCCCATGTGGCCAAAGACTGAAATTGTGACTTTAAGTTACTTAAATCGTTGTGATGCGTAAAGTTTAATAAAAAGCGATTTTATTTATATTGATTTTGTTTGATTTGAGGCTATTCATGTAAATTAAAACATAAAATTGTCTTCTTCCTTTAAAAAACAGACGGAATATGACCAATAAATACACTGGTCTGACAGACCCGAGGTCCATATGTATGTTATAAAAAAATCACGTCCATAGTTAAAGGTTATTGGATTTAGAATGACATCACAATATTTTTCGGGTTGCTCTCAACGAGCCCTTTCATTTGATACCCATATTGTAGAAGTACATTAAAAATAATTATTCCGCCGTCTTGCATGGTCCGCTATATTAGATTTCGAATGACGTCACATATTTTATCATGCATTGTCATCCAAAGTAAACGTGTATACAAAATTTCAGCTCAATCGGTTGAAGATATCTACTTCAAAATTGATCTCAAAGATTTCACCCGAACCCACATACATACATTGCAAGTTAAATAAAAGCTTTTAAAAAGAAATGTATAGTGAAGAATACAGTGTATTGAAGACAAAACTTATTGGACCACATAGTACCTAACAAATATTGAAAAACTTCAACCGTGCGCATTGTATCGTAATGCAGATGCAAAATAAAGTTTCAGTTTGAAAGTTTCCCTTCTAACTAGTTCTAGTACTTTGACCCCACCATATTGAAGTTATATATGAATAGTGTTTTTACAAACTATAGTCATACGTGTGAATTTCGCTTACAGTCCAATTTATTATAACACTAGCGGCCCGCTCGCGGTTACACACGCGTGAACTATGTTATTATTATTATATAGTTCTATTTCTGTCTCCATGACTACGTCCTAGTGACGTCTATGCAAAATTTGAGACTCCTAGCATTTGTAGTAACGAAGTTTCATACAAACTTTCAACCCCAAAAACAACCCGTTAGAAGTCGAATATTGCAAATTCCCATCTTAGCGAGCACCTACGTCCTATAAGTAACTCCTATGTAAAATTTCAGATTCCTAGCACTTGTAGTTTCTGAGATTTCGTGATGAGTGAGTGACCTTTTGATTTTATATATATAGATATACAGTGTAATTGTCAGCACCACTTTAAATGAAACCACAGTTTTAACTACTCTATAAAAGCCTAATATAATTCGGAAAAAAAATAATTCCCAAAAATGAAAAAGTTATTTTTTCAAACAAAATAAATAATAAAATTATCATTTTAAAATAAAACGCCATTTGTAAAGTATTACGGCAACGTCGTACACTTATGTGTGCGTCACACGAAATACAGGTATGGATAAAAATCGTGAAATGAAAAAAAAAATCCTACTTCCAAACTGTTGAGGTACCTTGATTAATTTCTTAGGTGTGGGTTTGAAATATATTACCCTATATGCAGTTTCAATAAAAGAAGCGCTGCCTCTTCCACCCTGTATACTTACTATACTTAGTATTAAGTGGAGGGTGCTGAGGCGCAATGGGACAGCGGCTGAGTGTAATTGCGATATTCGTGAGTTTGATGCCCACTAGGGGGAATGACGCTATTTAATTATTTGCAGTTGAGAGCTCTGGTGGACAAGGACTCTGGTGGGCAGTACTTTAACGGGATCGGAATGTCTTAATACTGAGTTCTCTATTAACCAGCTACCAGTATATGCGGATAAAGTGTAAAGCAGAAACAGGACAAAACTTTTTTTTATTTTTGAAAGTACAAGCTTCAAAAAGCGCGTTTGTCTCCACCTTAAAGGCTGGCAATACATTTGTAGCTTCTCTGGTGCTACACGGGGTCTTGGGTGGCGATGACAACTTACCATGTGGTGACCTGTACGCTCGTTTGCCTTGTTGTTTCCATAAAAAAAAAAGATTTATTTACTAAAAAATATAAAAATAAAACTATTGAATATATTATAACGTCGCGATCTACTTCCACGCTCGTTCCCCACAAACAATAATGCTCGTACCTATTTCGGTCTATCACTTTTCGCTTACTTAGAACTAAAGTTTCCACTTTGAAGGAGCAATTTGGCTCCAGCGTCATTTCCTTGCTAATTAACGAACGAGTCTGCATTGTTGGCTGCATCTCGGTCTGTTATAGGGTTGAAGCTCTTTCTTGAGTTATAATCCATACCTATATTATAAATTCGAAAGTAACTCTGTCTGTCTGTCTGTCTGTCTGTCTGTCTGTCTGTCTGTCTGTCTGTCTTTTACGCAATCAGGGTCAAACCGCTAATTTAATTGTGATAAAATACTCATATAGAGATACTTGAGGGTCCCGGGATGAACATAGGATACTTTTATTTCTCATATTTGTAATATTTTCGATATATACCAATATATTAAAATAATTAATTTGACAAGCAATTTATTCCGCCATGTTAATAACAATCGTCGCCACGCGTTGCTAAGCAACGGCTTGCAAAGTTTGTTGTTTTAAGAAAACGTCACTCAAAGTGAGTTTGCTTAATGCATACATGGCGCGCGCCCATATAGATTTGTATACATTAACAAAAAATAGATGATTTCTATAATTTGATATTCATCCTTATGAAAATAAATATAATAGTCACTTTTAGCATTTCATCTTGATGAAAATTATAGCTTACTGTATAACATTCTAATAAATAATTAAGATGTCACTGATTCCAAATGACCTAGCCTACGAGTGGTATAGTATGACCGACGCGAATGGGCAGATGACTTTGATGATTTTGTAAATTTTTATATATTTTCGAATGACTATTATTTTTTATGTAATTATTTGCTGCTTATAATTAATTTATCTCAGTTCGGTTACCTATACCGATGGTATACACTTAAAATATCGTAATTTTAATCATTTGAGATTTTATTTAATATTGTTCGCAAAAAATAATTATTATTTAATACAGAAAAATGTTTAGTACGCGTGCACGGCAAACTTTAGGTACTTTTTCTAATATTAAGAATTTCCTTTAGTTACTTTTACTTCTTTTGTTTGTTAATTTCGGTTACTCAAGATATTTTTTCTAATAATAAATCTATTCTATTCTAAATTTATTCTAATCTATTCTATCTATTCTAAATTATTATTTTTTAACTTATTTCAATTATTTAGGCTTATATTTTCGCGGGCGTAGCCGCGTCCGGGCCCACTAGTTAGTTTATATATCTAAGTTTTTTTTTTCTATACAAATATGATTTATTATTTGTAGTTGTAATTGAACCACTAATTTGTGAATTAGCATAAACTTCAACGACTATTTATCAGCAGAATCCATTGAACCTGAGAATCAGTTATATCAATTATAAATTGAAAGTCCAAATTCTAATAATAATATTTTTTTACTTAGAAAAGAAACTAGAGTAATCCAGTCAGAAAAGTAAAGCAATATAAGCGCTCGATAATATTAACGGTGCCTTGAGGGTTCAAAATGATAGAAAAAGTGATGATTTATTGTGAAGTTTTTCTTTAACAGTGGTATAAGAATTCATAGTTATAGATATTTCATTTCAAAAAATTGGTTAAAATTTCAAAGCACGACCCCATACAGCTGTGAAATTAACTGCGAAGTTACTTAAACTTGGTCGGAGATACTTACTGACGGAAAATATTCACCTTTGCTTTACTTGTATAATTGAATATATCTTGCAAACATTATGTATGTTTCATATAAATAATTTTATAATAGATACATATTTAAAAATCATCTTTTTTGCAAAATACAGGTACCTACCCTTCTTATTCTTCAACCAATTAACATTTCCTAAGGAGCCTAGTTTAAAGGAGTAATGACTTATATTTTTTCGGAAATGTAAACGTGTTAAATAATTTGTTCAATATAGTGCTATTAAAGAAATACGAAATTCAATTTCCTGTTTTTGTGAATCAATAAACCGGTGAGTGTGTCGTTGAAGAGTAAAAGACATACATAATTCGTTGAGGAAATGGGCCATTTGCCGCCCTTTCCAGCTATTCAGTATTAGCAATTTGCTTTTTGGAGACTGTTTTCAAAGTGAAATTGCATTGGAAGAGATAAAAGAGAAGGATAGCAAAGGATAATTAGCTTCATTTTTAGATTGAAAATGGATTTCATTTCAAAAAAAATGATTTGGATTTTGAAAAATCTTATATAATATTATTTAAGAAATTTACGTTAAATTAACGTATCATACAAAAGTATGAATACTTACTTAATCATACTCCTTTATTAATAAAAATATCGTTAGACCAGTGACAATATTTAATTTTGAACTAGATATCTCAACAACGAGACGTTTCTTACAATCATGTATATTTAATGTTAGTTATTAATTTGAACTGTAATTTATAAGCTCTTATAGAGATAAAATATCATCTTCGATTAAAAGGAAAGTGGAGAACAGAGTGTCTTAATACAAGGTTACCTCTGCCTACTCTTCTACTCGTATATGCGAAATACAACGTGAAGCTGATCGGATTTTTTGATTTCTACTGCGCCACGACTGGCCTGAATTTTCCATATTAAGCACGATAGGCAGAGGGAACCTATTGTTATTTTTTGCCGAATTTTGTAGATGGTAATATTAAATACATAATTTTCTCGAGTGGTAATTAAACCCACAACTTGTTGCGCTTATAATCGCACGTTTGTGCACCTGCGCCATAACTGGCTTTTATTATATTGCTGTGCAATAAAGTCTAATCGCTTTTAAAAATATATATATTTGTAATACAGATTTCCTGTTTTACATACACAAAATATGGCCCATTGGAATCCGTCAAATAATAATAGTCTTGATATAACTTGAGTGGAATTTGTCTACCTACTTAGTATCATTACGGAAAATGTTTTTGCGCAGTGAATATTATTACGTATAAAAAAATAAAACTTCAAAAAGAATACTTTTAATTCCACTTAAGAATGTCAAGGCAGACTATTATTTTTACTTTCCCGTCAATTTAAAGTAAGCCACAAGCCAATTCCGTATCGGCGCTTTCCCCACAAAAGCAAAGTTAGTGAAGTTAAAAGTCAAGTCATTTACTTGACTTAAACTCGTTACTTCTCTCGGTTCACTTCTTCAGCAAAATGGTACATTTTAACGAGAGATTATGGTTTGTTTTAAATAAATAAAAAAATATATATTATAATATACAGATTCTTCATTTATTAATTAAATTAAAATGTTTTTACATTAGTTGAGTAAATCTTAATGTAATTACATATAGATATTATAGTTTTTATTCATCTTCGCACTTCTTCTTCCTGGCATTAATCCCGGCTATTTACCAGGGTCTGCCTTCCTACTTAACCTACTCCACTTTGCACGATCTTTTGCGTCCTCGGTGGTTAGACCATTGGCTCTCATGTCCTGCATCACGACATCCAACCAGCGCTTCCTTGGGCGTCCGGGAGGTCGCGCCCCAGGAACTAGTATAGCAAGGCACTTGCGTCCGACATAGTTCTTAGGCCGGCGCGTAACGTGGCCAAACCATCTCAAGCGACGCTCTTGGAGCTTATCCGCTACGTCACGGACCCCAAGACTACCTCGAATGAATGTGTTGCGTATGCGGTCAGACCGCGTTACGCCGCACATCCACCTCAGCATCTTCATTTCCGTGACGTGAAGCTCCAGAGTGTGCCGAGATAGTGCTGGCCAACATTCGCTGCCGTATAAAAGAACCGGTCGGACGATGCTCTTGTATATCAGCCCCTTGAGCTTGGGCGGTATTCTGCGGTCGCAGACCACACCAGTGACCTCCCGCCATTTGGCCCAGGCAGCGCTTATCCGGCCATGGACATCGTGGTCGATGCCTCCAGACTTGTGCATAACGGATCCAAGGTACCTGAACTTCTCCGACTTAACGGCTGGCTCAGGACCTATAAGGATGGTGCTCGAATCCCGGCTCCCGCAGGCCATGTACTCTGTCTTCGACACATTTAGTTTAAGACCGCCGTTCTCAAGCGTACCCTTCCAGAGGTTCACTTTACGCTCCAGCGTCAGTCGGTTCTCGGCAATGAGTGCTATGTCGTCGGCATACATCATCAGCCATGGAGGCTGGTCCTGGATGTGAGCCGAGACAGTATCGAGCACTACATTGAACAAGAACGGACTAAGAGCCGAGCCCTGGTGAACCCCCACTGTAATCGGGAAGGGTCTAGTGTCGCCAACAGCAGTCCTAACCATAGAAGCGGAATCGTGGTACATGCCTCTGATAATCTCAATATAGGCCTCAGGGATCCCTTTGGATCGCAATGCCCACCAGATACACTGACGAGGCACACAGTCAAAGGCCTTCTGCAGATCTAAAAAGGCCACGTGCAGAGCTCTCCTTTTTTCCCTGTATGCCTCCATCAAAGTTCTGAGGGCGAAAATGGCGTCCATGGTGCCCGATCCTGGCTGAAATCCATATTGAGACTCAGAGACAGTACACTCTCGGCGGAGCCTGAGGTCGATCATGCGCTCGAAGAGCTTCATGGTATGACTCATAAGCTTAATGCCCCTATAACTACCACAATCTTGAACACTGCCCCTTCCCTTGTAAATAGGGGTAATAAAGCTAAGCCGCCACTGATGCGGCATCTTACCAGTGTTCAAGATATGGTTAAAAAGGTCAGTAAGCATGAGCACACCAAGAGAGCCCAACGATTTCCACGCTTCGATCGGAATGTCGTCAGGTCCCACCGCTTTTCCGTTCTTCATGCGTCGAAGGCAATTACGTGTTTCGTCAAGGGTTATTGGGGCAATAAGTCCGAGGTTAGGCGGTGGGTCGTGATGAAGACTGCATGGGTGCTGAGTATTTAGCAACTCCTGGAAGTAGCTTCTCCACCTCTCCTTCACAGAGTCATGATTACAGAGCAGCGTGCCCTGGGAATCTCTGACGCAAAGACATTTTGCAATATCTTGCGTCACTTTATCCCGGGAACGTGCCAGTTTGTAAATGAGCTTCTGCCCCTCCACAGTTTCAAGTTTATCATACAATGGTGACAAACTCTCACTGCGGGCTCTGGCTACAGCTCTTTTACTGGCACGTTTAGCTACTGTGTACTTCAGTCTGTCTTCAGGAGAGTTGGATTCCTGCCACTTCTTAAAGGCAGCCTTCTTTTCACGAGTCACCTCCTGGACCTCGTCATTCCACCACCATGTCTCCCTGTCGATGACACGTCCTCCCCTAGAAACGCCAAGAACTCGCCTGCCTGCCGCAATGATTGCCGACTGAGCCCGATCCCAAGCATCCTGAGCAGTCTCGGTGTCAGTCGAAAGATTATGACTTTTCACCTCTGCCAGGAAGTCGGTCTGCATCGGTCCATTCAGCAACCACCACTTGATCCGAGGCCTACGTTTCTCGGCTACTTTCTTCTTCGGAGTGACGTTAAAGTCCATGACAAGAAGACGATGTTGGGCCGTTAGGCTTTCGCCTGGAATGACCTTACAGTTAGTTACCCTGCCCATATGACACCGTCTGGTCAATAAATAGTCTATTTGAGTTGAGTGGGACCCGCACTTATACGTGATAAGGTGCTGAGAATTCTTTTGGAAGAACGTATTCACGACGGCCAGATCAGACGCAATACAGGTTCTCAGAATGTTTTCTCCCTCTGTATTGCGAAGACCGTGCCCAAAACCCCCGTGAACACGTTCATACGGCTCAGCAGCCCTACCGACGTGCCCGTTCAAGTCCCCCCCAACTAAGACCAATTCGGTAGACGGCACAGCAAGTAGCACCCCTTCATACTGCTCCCAGAATGTCTCCTTTTCGGCCGCGCTACATCCCGCCTGGGGAGCATAGGCACTGATTAAGTTTGTGATGACGCCCTCAATCAGTACCCTCACTCGCATCAAGCGGTCGGAGCGACGGTCAACTTCAAGGAGCCCATTCTGAAGCTCTTCAGAAAGCACTACCGCTACACCGTTTCTACCCGAAGGTGACCCAGTGTATATAAGCCGGTAACCCTGTCCGATGTTACGGGACTTATTGCCCTTCCAGCGAGTTTCCTGGAGGAAAGCACACTGGACCCGACGTCTCATGAGTACATCTGCGAGTTCCCTGCATCGTCCGGTTAGAGAGCCAATATTCCACGTTGCAAAGCGGAGTTTCTGTCTGGGTACTCGCGTCTTTAACCGTGCCCGTACTTGACACGGTAGCCCTTGCCCACTTATCGCAGGTGTAGGGCGATGTGCCTGCGCGTCGTTTAGCGGCGACGCCCTAGCCGTACCCAGTTTCTTTCTATGACTCTCCATTATGTCGGCGGATGGCGGTTTTTTACATGGAGCGACTGCCGTCTGACCACCAAAACCCCTTTGTGGGGAAAAACCGGGGGGGGAGAGGAAAATAGAAGGGGTAGGATAGGTAAAAGGAGGGAGCTAAGGAAAGGAGGAGGGGAAGGGGGGGTGTTAGGACACCATTCTTACGGACTGGATGAGGATGTAAGAGTGGCGGCTCGAGGATCCGGGGTCGCGTACCCGTATGCCCATAAACAAATATCGGACAGATATTAGCCAGGACATCCTCTGGACATGCATCCATTTTTATTCATCTTCGCACATCTCCTAGTATCTTTATCGGGTAGCATCCCAGATGTGTTCGAGAATGAATAAAACGAAGTGATGAAGGAAGGTGGTTTGTTTCACTTGTAGGATGGAGATACTTATGTATATAGGTCGTCGTGACGTAGCGTACAAGCGTCTGACTGTAAACGATGTAAACGGATAGTTGTAATGTGGAGAGTGGAGAACGGAGAGTAAAGAGAACAGTGACATATCACTCATATAACTTCGTATACAACTTCACAGTTATCTATACAATAAAGAAAATGTTAAACAACAAAGTAACACAATAAGTTGGGCTATTTTGAATGTACAACAAAAGTATTTATGTAATACACCACCCAAAACGATCACCGAAAATAAACATAATAGAATTGTTCTCCAATGTTTTTCGTAAGTCGTTCCATTCTTTCTCGAGATTAACATGTTTATATGTAGGGTTCGTGAACCCCGTCTGAAATATCCTTTATATATTTTACTCCGATGTAATCCTACTTTGGGTTAAAAAAATACGAGGCCAGTTGTGGCGCAGAGGCACAAAGTGTGACTGGTTGTGGGTTCGATCCCCACTATATTTACTCTAAGAATATGAACCCATAACCACAAATCGAAAACGTCCTACTTCAGCTACTACTGTAAGTTTTATAAATATAACGTTCTTGTTTATTAAAAAATCAGCTTCACGCTGTAATAAGTAAAGTAAAGTAAACTTGAGTGGGGATTGAACCTACAACTAGTAGGTTTTACAATCACACTTTGATGCCTCTGCGCTATGACTGGACTCAGATACGAATTCTTATGATATAAAAGCTATATTTTAACAATTTCCCATTTACCTTAACGGCACCAATAACTGCTAATTGTTACGAGTGGCCGTTCTATGAACGAGGTAACGACGTCTTACGACAGACCATTTCATTTGCGTTAAGTACTCGTAATTTGACTGAAAGAGACACATTTACGTATATATTTTTAATTTAATTAGGGACCCTCCTATAAATATTGTCGTAAGTAGGTATCTGTAAATTATATCTTGTCTTATCTGATCTATATAATACATATATTATTAAAAGAAAATGTGCTTATAATATTTGTAGTGGTATAGAATTTTATTTTTTTTGTTTTTAACCGACTTCTGTAAGAAAAGGAGGTTATCAATTCGACTGTATTTTTTTTATTGTAAAATCAATTTTAAAAAATGTAATCACAAAATTATAAAAAAGTCAACACAAATTATACAGAAATTTAATTCATTGTGCCATAGTAAATACGGCGTATTATATGTTAAAACAAACAATCATATAATTTAATCTTCAATAATGCTTATATTGCGTCTAGTCTAGTGTAAGCCAACGTAGATTAATACTCTACTAAGAGATTGGATTACATCATACAGGTATAATATTGTCCAAGCTTATATTATGTTACTATATAACAGGACTGTATTACAAATTTGATAATAGATCTGAAATAAATATTTATCGAATAGTAATGTAATTGTATTGAAGTAATGAAAATATTTACAACACGACGATTGTGGGTTCGATACCCATCACATGTTTGTTCCACTTAGCCACGACAGCCTATTTAATATTTTTATTTAGTCGCTAGTTAGCGACATTAAGTTCCGCTACTCAACACGCAATGCCTAGAAAATTCGTCGAAATTGATGAATGGAAACGGCATCTCTAGATCGATCTCAGACTTGAGAGCTCTCAAGTTTGTAAATACGGGCACTAGTTTTCAAGTAAATCGCTAATACTCGATATCAGTAATGGGAACGAAGGGCTCATTTCCTGAAAGAACTACTACGAGTAGTCTTTTGCTTTCGACACACATTCTTCAAAAATGGGCCGCAGAATTTTTTATTTGACCTCTTTTGAATATTATGCTTTATATCACTGAAAAGTATAAAGTTCTCTTTTAAAATATTAAATATGTTTATCATTAGATTTTGTAATTATAATTTTAATTAATTAAACGATTTTCTTGTAAATTTTAATTAATATTTTATATATCAGCAATTCGCTTTTGATGGATAAATTAATGTGAGGTTAAAATTGCCTTGAAATTACAATAGCTGTTTAACTTAGCCCTCATTTAAATGCATAATATTATATGGTTTTAAAATAAACACATTTAAAATAAGCGAGGCTACTTAACGATTGAAAACATATGAGAGTAGACATTATAGTCATTGCCAATGGAATATACTTATATAGGAAATTATAATTATTAATAAGGAATTAGAATTACGAGCATTATATAACATTTTTTGTCTTCACAAACAACTGGAACAAATAAATAGAACGTATTTTATTTAAAAAAATCATAAAAACCTTAGAAGAGAAAATATGTTGCACTATAGAATTCAATATTTTTAGGAGTATATCACTAAATTGAAACGGAAACCTCTAACCAAAAGCTATCTGGAAACTGGTATCTGTCAGTTAAATAACTGACCGTAAGCGAATCTTGGTAAAGTCAAGTAAAAAATTGTTCTTTTAGAAGCATAAGGCTAACCAAAAATCCAGCTGTTTTAATTACAGTTTTCGTCCTCCATAATAGAGCAAAATGGAAACTAAATTTCTTTTCCTCAATTGCATTTCAACAACAAAAAAAATTTACGTTTAATAAGTATGTAGTCTTGTAGTCATATCGTAAAGTATAAATGTAAATTAATATTATACAGATGTGATTTCAAAAATTTAGAGAATATTAAGGTTATGTAACATCCACGTTGATTTTAAACTTAAAATGTTGATACTTGTACAGTGTAATTAGGTCGTAGGCGGCAGCTGTGAGATTTCACACGGAGCTTTATTTTTAAAAATACACCTAATTTTTGCGATATAACTGAGGCAGAGCTTTCACGCCGTGTTCAAAATTATTATTGCTATTTAGTAATTTAATCACTTTTTTAACTTTATCTAAAAAAACACCATTTAGTAATATTAGGGTTATACGTGTGTGACTGTAAACGCGATAGGTTGTGTGGGTTCGATCCCCACGTGAGGAAATGAAATATTTATTCAAATTTATATTTTCATTTCTTAGCTTGATTTCGAGGCAAAATCGCGGTGTTGAGCCGCGCCACTTAACACGCATTGCCTCCAGAATTCGACGGAACAATTTCCGGAACGAAGTGAAGAACACAAGATTCCCCTGGCCTACCCTACTGTGTGCAGGTTACAGCGCGAACCTGAAAAAAAAAAATAACTTTATGAAAACTAAAATTAATATCATTATAACAATAATATAATGAACCCAAGTAGGGTTAATTAAAATTTCAATTAAGAAACAGAATACAATTCATAGTATATTTTAGCTCTAAATTAATACCACTTACAAATAATAACGGCCCAATTCTGTTTCACAAGTCTCTTTGTCATCATTAATATAAAGCTAAGCTTAGAAGATATTCTTGTTACAACTAAATAAAGGAGTATACATATAATTTTAACACAAAATATTTTTTTATCCTTAATTTAAGTTATCATATTATTTACAACGATCTTTGCTTCAATATCTATAAAAGAATACTTTAAGTCTCTCTCTCACTCTCTCTCTCAGTAAAAAAACGGATTATTAAATTATATAATTTACTTACACGTTCGCAACTACTAAACCACCGCAGTAATACACAAGCATTAGTAGTGAATACAATTCGTTTGTGTTAATTTATATATACACTAGTGGGCCCGGACGCGGCTACGCCCGCGAAAATATAAGCCTAAATAATTAAAATAAGTTATAAAATAATAATAAGTGGAGATTTATTATTAGAAAAAATATCGGAGTAACCGAAATGAACAAACAAAAAAAGTAAAAGTAACTAAAGGAAATTCTTAATATTAGAAAAAGTACCTAAAGTTTGCCGTGCGCACGTACTAAACATTTTTCTATATTAAATAATTATTAATTTTTGCGAACAATATTAAATAAAATCCCAAATGATTAAAATTACGATATTTTAAGTGTATAACATCGGTATAGATAACCGAACTGAGATACATTAATAAGCAGCAAATAATTACTTAAAAAATAATAGTAATTCGAAAATATATAAAAATTTACAAAACCATCAAAGTCACCACCAAACAAACCACCACTCGTAGGCTAGGTCATTTGGAATCAGTGACATCTCCTTAATTATTTATTAGAATGTTATACAGTAAACTATAATTTCAATCTAGATGAAATGCTAAAAATGACTATTATATTTATTTTCATAAGGATGAATATCAAATTATAGAAATCATCTAATTTTTGTTAATGTATACAAATCTATATCGGCGCGCGCCATGTATGCATTAAGCAAACTCACTTTGGGTTACGTTTTCTTAAAACAACAAACTTTGCAAGCCGTTGCTTAGCAACGCGTAGCGATGACTGTTATTAACATGGCGGAATAAATTGCATGTCAAATTAATTATTTTAATATATTGGTATATATCGAAAATATTACAAATATGAGAAAAAAAAGTATCCTATGTTCATCCCGAGACCCTCAAGTATCTCTATATGAGTATTTTATCACAATTATATTAGCGGTTTGGCCCTGATTGCGTAAAAGACAGACAGACAGACAGACAGAGTTACTTTCGAATTTATAATATAGGTATGGATAGAGGATAGAGGTATAACTGAATCGAAAGTGCACGATCCAGTAAGGATAGTTTTGACAGTACACGGTTCGTATTTTAACGCGTCAGTTAAAAATAATTTATAATAAATATTTTATTCTGTATCATATTTTTGTTTTAAGGATACCTTAAAAACGTAAAAAATATACGTTTAAAATAAAAACAAGAAAATTTTAAATCATCAACATAAAGTTTAACGTGATTTAATCAATAAGAGAGGGTATAAATCGTATTACAGGGCGTCGTCGTAGTCCGACCAAGTTGATAAGTTAACGAAGCGATACGCCGCTCGTAGAATTTTACGTAGGCGATGTATAAGCCGGAACGTGAAAATTTTAAAAGGCTGGTAACGTAGAGCTTTGAAACAGTTTCAGAAAAAGTCGTAAAATTTCATTATAAGCGTCTAACTGTAAAAGTTATGATTGTGGGTTCGATCTTACGTTCGATCGCACGGGGCTACGAATTATTTTTATATTCCTCTAGCAAGATAAAACGCAGCGTTGAGTTCCGCAATTCAACACGCGACGCCTCCAGTTCGGCGGAAAGTGGAGAACGGAATATCTTAATACTAGGTTCCCTCTGCCTACCCTGCTGTGTGCGGGTATATAGCGTGAAACTGATTTAATTTGATTTAATTTATTTGCATCGGGCTTCGGAACTCTACTGTAGGTATACGCAGCGAATATGATTATGCAATATATCGATTCAAATACAAGTACAAGACGGTTTCAAGACCGAAATAGATATTTTTTATATCACAAAAAAGCTAACAACTTGTCGCCTTGAAGCCGAAAAAAAGTAATATTTATATACACGTAAATACGAAATTTATTCAAGAACTAGCAGACCCGCGAACTTCGTATCGCCTAACAGTCGATTTTTTTTAATATGTATTCTGCTATTCGCGACACCGGATCAGCTAGTAAGATAAAAAAAAATAAAACCTTAATCATTTTTAATTCTTATAATATTCATTAAAAATGATAATAAAAATAACAATTTCCGATATCTTATTATGATACCTACTTATTATATTTTATTTCATTTTTACTTATTCTAAATTCAGTTTCATTTTCATTGTTGATTGAGTTGGTTATCTGGCGCGTAAACAAACAGAGCAGATGGTTTTCCAACACGGGAACAGGCAACATACAACAGACCATGCGAGAAACATGAGTTTTCTATATTAATACCACAAACACTTAATAACTGCCCCTGGGATTTGTTTATAATCATTGCGAAAGCAAGCCGTACTGGAAACTGTAGTCTTTTAAGCTCGAATGGTATGTCAGTCGAAATCATTGGGATGACCCGCATCATCAAAAAGTCTTCTCCTTTATACTTTCCTTTCAATATGATTGCTTCTATTACGTTATTCATTATTTTTTTATCACTAATCGTGTGCCGTTACAAAGTTTCAGTTGATTAATATTTCACAACATTATAACTACACATTCAAGCTTTAATTGAAGGCTGTGAGGCGGCAATCCTGGCAAATCAAGTGAGTTTAAAAATTCCGGTGGATAGTTCACGACATCATCTTCATTAGTTGCCATATCAACTGACTTATGTGTCCTTATTTTGCCAGGAATGCAATCTTGAAAATTTATATATAATACATTTACATCAGTGTGTTTGGCAGCCAGTAAAGCTCTTTCGCACAACCAATTATGGAATAAATAATCAGCAACATTTGGAAGCACTTTATGAATGAGTTCATCTTTTGATTACGTTAACTGACAAAAACTATCAGGAAAGGTGATGCAGCCAGTCAGCGCATATATAGGAAGTTTGCCATTACCAATATCAATGAGTTGTTTAGAGAATATGTCTCCAGATAGATAATTTTGCAACATGACACGCATATTCTTGCTTAAATGTAATACCTTGACATGTTTCCACAATTTCGAGGACTTTAAACATCTCAGCAACTCAGCTTGCATTGAACGTGGGACAACTGGCAATCCTCCTCCTTATAATAAAATCATTGCGCCACCAAATTAATTGGCAAACTGAGTTTTTACAATAACCTTACAATATTGGCAAGCTGAGTTCATAGATCCAATAGCAACACAGCTGTAGGTACTGCTGGCATCAATTGATATATCGTAACAAAAAGCAGCTCGATCCAAATTTGCATCATTATCAGTCAACTGTCGTGCTCACGTTCATTGCAATCTTCACGTTCTGGGCAGTACGATTAGATTCTTCTGCCTAAATTTGTCCACCGCCTTATAGAAGGCATATTTTTTTAAGTCACAAATACACAACACTTTATTAATTTTATAAAATTTATGGCTTTTAGATTTAGTGATATAGACGCACAATGAGACGTTCACATTTCAATTGACATCTTACCATAGAAATATTGACAAATATTGGCCCAGGCCAGGGCCCAAGTTGTTATGTTGATCCACTTTTACTAAGACGCTATCTTTATCTCTTCGAGATTAGATGGGCTGCCAGGTACTCCAGACCTTAATTTTTGTTACGTATAAATATCTGGAAATTGTTTGTCAAAATGTTAAATTTTCCCAAAGGCAGTATATTTATATCTCTTATAGTTTAGACAGGCTTTTAAGGTTCCACATCAGGTGTCCAGATTTTCAAAATAAACTATAGCCTAGAAGTTGCCTAGACTTTATAACTATACAACAAAAAGTTTCATTCAAATCAGTCTAGTAGTTCCGGAGGTTAGCGTGTACAGACAAATAAACAGACAAACAGAATTTTTTTTGTAGATTTGGACTCTATTATTGTTGATATAGCTTGAAACGTCGACCAGTGATGAAACAAACTTATGTCTTCTGTTGAGGCATCCCTTGGGAATGTTTCCTCATAGGTGAAAGCAACTTGGTTCAATTTAATTTAGTTTATCACAACATTTATCGTCTTCAAAAACAATACCCTTATATAGAACGCGTGACTGAAAGTATCGCGATCATGTAGAAAGCAAGGCCAAATTGGTCTTAAAGAAAGTGGTGGTCATCAGCAGCTTTATATGATCGAGGTACGTTCATATGTGGGGCCACGTTGTCTCTGGGCGGGTGCATCCCAGTGCCAGCTTGGCACATTTAATTGCTTACAACGTAGAACCGTTTGAAACAATGGGGAACCAATGATCTGTAAAAGGCTTGACACTTTAGCATTGCGTAGAAACGTCTTCTAGCTGTGTGTTCTCTATCGTATTTATCATGGGGAGTGTCCTGGAAAACTGTTTGACTTGTTATCTGCAGCCGTATTTTCTAATCGTAAAATAGGTAAATCATAAACTTAAATACCATCCACACCATCTTGATAATCATAAGGGTTATAAAAACAATAAAGTTTTATTCTTTATTAAATGGATAGAAAAATATGATAGAAGACTATACACTAACAGCACGTTAGCACCTACATAAGTACATGTTACTTGTGTGTATGCTTGCACCCGTGCAAAGCCGGGGTGTGTGGCTTGTAACTGATACAATAATACTACAGGATATCTTTATCTTATACTGCATTTTAAATACCTAATAACTTGTAACATATTGCTTTGAAATGTATCTAGTAAAAGGTTATTATGAGACCAGTCGTGACGTAGGGGCATAAAGTGTGACTGGTACCGCAGCACGTTGTGGGTTCGATTCCCACTTGAGGAAATTAAATATCGAATATTTGCATTTCTTCGCTCTGGTGTCGAGCGCGGCGTTGAGTTTTCTCACTGAACACACAATGCCTCCAGAATTCATCGGAAAATATGAATAGAGTGTCTTAACACTACGTTCCCTTTGCCTACCCTGTTGCGTGCGGCGATCTACAGTAAACAGTCATAATATCTAATGTGATTTGTAGGTGCATGTTGGATACGGATTTGTTTTAAATGGTTAGTGTACGCTTAGGAGATAAACATTTACTATCATGGACTTTTACTTAGAACTTTTGAAGGAGAACAATTATTTTTCACATGTAACAAACACATGTTTCACATACACAAAACTAATTATTCAATTTAAATCCGTACTTTCTGAGATTACCGCGTCAACTAAGCAATCTCTTTAGTTTTATAATAATAGTAGTCATAGAAGTTGTATAAAATATTTCCTGTATAAATATAAGTTTCATGAAGGGAATTAAAAGATGTGTTCGCGAGGGGGGATGAATATAAATACGTATGTTGACAGAAATGAAAGAACGCCTGATAAAATTATATACTTTAAAATTACCATAAATGTTTGCTTTTGAGATAATAATAGGCGCTCTTAACTAATAAAGTAAAATGAAGATATTTACTTAAATTTAACTAATAAATTAATTTTTAACAAAAACAAAAACCGACTTCTAACACAACGAACTAAAAAGTGAAAAATAATTATACAAAGATTTTATAATTTTGAAGTCGGTGGCAAGTAAAACAAACAGGCTTAGTAATTAGATATTGTAGTAAGGGTGTTGTAGCATTAGCTTGACACCGACTTCAAAATTATAAAATCTTTGTATAATTATTTTTCACTTTTTAGTTCGTTGTGTTAGAAGTCGGTTTTTGTTTTTGTTAAAAATTAATTTATTTTACGATTTTTAGTGATGGGTAGATCTTAAAATGATGCTTCTTAAACGAGCGGTGATGGTGGTGGTAGTGGTTGTCAACGAGTGGTTGTGGTTGTCCTATGTAAAACTTTATTTAATTAGGTATTATTTTTGTGCAAAGTTACATTTTGGTATATTGACAAGAACATACATAAAAAGTATTCGAGCGAATTGAGAATCTCCCTTTTTTGAAGTTGGTTCAAAATGAGAACATCCTCTTTTTTGAGGTTGGTTGAAAAGAAATGCAACGATCAGGAATCTCACCTCTGACATCAATTTAAAAAGTTTTTGCTTGTAACTATTACAGTATAATCAATTTTTTACCAAAAAAAAACAAACTTTCCAAATTTTCACCGGATCCCATAATCGGAACCTAACCAAACTTTCACCAAATTATCCTTAAAGTGTATCCTTTCAAATAAAAAAAGAATCATCAAAATCGGTTGGCGCGACATTGAGTTATTCGTCTATTTGTCGCGCACATACCTAATGCATATTTAAGACTTATGTGATTTTCTCATAGATACCATTGTCAGACATGGACCAAAAAAAAATGGGACCATTCGGGAAGCTTCACCTTTCAAACAAAAAAAAAATTTTCAAAATCGGTTCACCCAGTCCAAAGTTATGAGGTAAAAAACATAAAAAAAAAAAATAAAAAAAAAAAAAAAAAAAAAATACAGACGAATTGATAACCTCCTTTTCTTACAGAAGTCGGTTAAAAACTATGAATTAACAATTCTAAATAATAATTATGATATTAATAAACGTCAAAAAAATGTTTATTACGTACAATAATTTATTTTAAGACGACAGATTATATATTTTTAAAGTTTAGCTGGGTGACTGGGGTTCCACTTTGTGGGAGGATCGTTTTTTTTTATGTCAACAGAAAATGCTCATCACGCTGAATAACTTTTCCTAAAGCGTTGTATTGATATCTCTTATAGATTAGGCGGGCTGCTAGGGCTTCACATCAGGTATTCGGGCTATCAAAATAAATTATAGCCTATATGTAGGCGAAGACTAATAGCTATACAACAAAAGAAGTTTCATTTAAATCCGTCCAGTAGTTTTTGCGTTAAAGAGTCACAACAGACAGACAGACAAGAATTCCAAAACTTATATTTTTACCTTCTATTAGTTGTATTAAGTCCCCCTGAAGTGTTTTTTTTAATTTATATTCAATGTACAGATTTTACCCCCTTTACAGTTTTATTATATATATAGATATAGATATTTTCAAAGTTCCCATTTTACAATGTAATCTCTATCTTGAAACTCTTTCATTTTGTACGGAGAGTTGGTTTTTAGTCTTCAACTTTTCCAACATTTTCTTCGTTTATTGACTGTTCTAACTAAAGTCATAACGTTGTTTGGCCCAAAGAGGCGTTGAGAACTTTGCTTCTTTATACACTCAATTTTAAAGTATCTATTATTCTGATATTTTATGACTTTATTTGTTTAAAATGTATTAAAACTTAAGTAGAAGTTTCGTTAAATATAAATAAACAATGATTCATTCCTCTGTTCACGTAAGATTCTATTGTTTGCATAAAAAGTATGTACTTGATAGTACAAATAAGATTAATCAGTCTCCATAAAATCTAGCGTATTATATATTCAATTAAAAAATTATATGACTAAGTTTCTTTTTATATTTAACTATTTAACTCTATTATTTTTTGAATTGAATAATCAAATACAAAAAAAAAACTTTTTAGGCACAAGTAAATAAAAATACCTGTATTAATCATAGCTGCTAGCAATTTAAATAATCACATACCAGTTGGGACCGTTTGAATTTCCAATTAATAATTAATTGAAACATAAACGTGTATACGGGAATCGTGAATCACTGACATTAATAAGAAGTATTTCTGAGGCGATAATTCTGCATACTTCATACCTCTTGCGGCTTGTTACGAGGTTAGCGAACTTAATTAACTATTTTAATATATAATAAATATTGAAAAGACATTAACAGGCGTTGATAAGACAGTACTAATTTGTCCATTAAGCCACAACAATCATAAACAAGATTTTTTTGTTGTTTCAAATACAACACGACCAAGCTGTGCTGAAACGAGCAAGCCGCTCTGTAATCTGTCCCCGTGAGTGCGCTGCATAAGTTAGTGGTAGTTAAAAGCACCCTTTTAATGGAACGCACAAATGAATGGGCAGCGTAGTGGGCGAGTGCTTTGTTGAATTTTGAGCTCAAATCGTACGAGTAATAGTGTGAGGTGTGTAGAGTGTACCGACCGCCGGCGTTTAAAATACCGCTTTGCTCCCATCCTTGCCGCGTCATTGAAGCTTGAATCGATATATGACACGCGTTATCGGTTTTAGCATCTTGTTATCGCTGTGCTAAGAATATATTGTATAACATGATTATGCTAGGCGCTTAAAGGAAATTCTCGTTTCTCTTCAAATATTTTTGGTTTACAATAGGTTTTCTGCAAGGAAAATATAGTTTGTATTGTGGACTACTTTAAGAAATACTTCTACTTCAACTTTTAAGGAATCGTTGTTTATTTTCTTTATTTGACTATTGTACGTAGACATAATCCAGAGACGATTCACTGACAAACAAATAAAATCATTCACATAATTTAAAATAAAATAATATGAAATAGCTCAATATTGCGCTTCAATTTTTAAGTTAATTACTGAAAACCCAATGAAGCAGAAAATTATAGAGCGAGCTATCAAATTAAATGGATTTCTTTCTCGAATCACAGAGTACAGAGCACAGAGCGCCGGCAAGTGAAAACGTTTGCTTAAAATTACAACTTGACAAGTCTGCTTTGTATTAAATTTGTTTTCATGTCATTTCTATGGGCTTTTGTACGTTTCACCTTTTATCTCTTAATGCGGGAAACGCAAACAAAAATCTCATATTGTTTTCATCCAACAACCCAACCGAATTTGAACCAAATTTGTATAATATAATATAATGTTTTGTACGTATAAATACATATACGTACCTAATACTTGAAGCATGAAGATAAATTTAAAAAAATATGACACTTCGTTCTCCACTCTCAACTTCTTTTTCCTAAGATATATATATAACAATTACACGCTACTTTATGCACACGAATCAAACTGCAGTCTGACTTTATGAAATATTAAACCAACCTCTTGCCAAAATAAAGATAAAAATATTCCAGTAAAGTTTTAAATGAATTGCAAGAGTTACTTTAACAAAAAGATAGTCTGAAGGAATCAAAACTTGGATATTTAAATTATATTTTATGATGTAATTAATTAATTATGCTGATGATAAAATCCCCTTATGCTGATGATTAAATAACCACTGTCTATCTAATATTGGTGATTAACCTTTAAGTATGGATGTCGGGTTTCACAGACCCATCTAGTTCTACGAATTCTACAAATCGGCCACTTCTCGGTGACCTCCGCCACTGAGTGAATAAATACATTGGTCTAACAGACCCGGCGTCCATATGTGTGTTATAAAAAAACCACGTCCATAGTTAAAGGTTAAGGTTATCTTTAATAATAGAAGTTAGTTTATTTTGCTATTCTATGACGTGAAGTTCTATATTATATTTATATTATACTTGCATAAAACAAACTACTGAGGTCAATCATTGTATTACTATATTAGGCTATTTAATATTTTCATATAGCAGGGTAGGCAGAGGGAACCTACTATAAGTTTTTAAGTTATTGCGTATTTTGTAGCAGTCAAATTAATATATAAAAATGATACAATCGTGAAATCCATTTATCAAATATTTCACAATGAAATTCTTGTCGTTCGAGCTGCTTTGTCTCGCTTCTATTCTTTCATTTTTCTCGCTTGATTTGTGTCCTATAAGTGTTCCTGCACATGCGACGCGCGGTCGAGAATATTGGATATCTGTCACAAGTCGTAATACTTTTTACTTATTTTTTTATTAAATTATATTATAATGTTTAAAATGTTATGAATGATTATGAAAATAAATAGGTTTCATAATATACTTCGTGGTAATATACCTATTCATTCACTTGGACAATAGCGCCCTGTGAGAAGGTTATTTTAAAAATAATAAGCATTTATAGAACTGCTGTACTAACTTGTTTTTATAATATGTACAAAGTAATAGCTAGTTACTGAATTTCACAACATTATAAAGTTGCACCGGATGTAGTTCGCTGCAAGATATAATATTTCCTATCGAAACTACAATATAAGGCGTAAAGTTTTAAGGTAAACTTTGAGAAAACTTGTAACACAAAAGAGTACTTACTATAGATATCATTTGTTGTATCGTATATCGTCTCTAAACTTTGAATAGAATTTATTTCAGATTAATAATGTTAGAGGATGTAATCTACATTACATATAAACACAAATAAAACCTCATTTATAATACGTACTCGTATTGAATATATACTTGATAAGTACTGTAAACTTGGAAGATTTTATAATAGAACTATCTGTTTTCCACAAAATTACATGAAACTTAGCTAATGACAACTTAAGTTGCTATTTAATTGCTATAATTACAATGTTTACAAACCTCACCTCTACACCAAATACGTAATTCAATTAACTGATTCAGCGAGGCGTTGTTCTTCCCCCATTAAGGCGTCAGCTCAGAGGCCGGGCTCACCGTCCCGTCCATTTGCCGAAGGACTAACATTTCAGAGTAATGAAACATACGTATCTCTTAATGTCCTGGTTTTGAAACTCCCATACTCAGCCTCGGGCGCTTCGTGCTATTTAATGGATTGTTTTGTATATTACGGCATTACATTTTCGCTTGGTTGATGCTCAATCTTGAAATTTTGTATATATTATTTCGAACCTCTCAAATCCAAATGCTCAAGCCAAGCATGTATTTACATAAATTACACAGATTAAGTACAAGTTACAATGACTGCATAGATGTGTTACGAGCCTAACGCTTAGGACGATCATGCCTCTCTATCGTTTGTTTCACGGTCTTCTTCGCTCTGCTAAAGTGGAACGTGTCAATGAGTCGTGCTTTTTTGTTATGGATTTATTAGACGTTATCAATTCAAAGAATAAAAACTTAATGCATTTTTCGGCATGCTGTAAAATAGGAGGACACCTGTTCTCCTATTTCAGCAATCAAGTCAATTCGATCAATGAATTTTAGAGACATTATGTGTTCATTGGCTTTTTACAACGACGGGCTCTAAGTAATCTTTTTTGCAAAAGTATAAATGAAATGAGACAAATAAATTGAATACAAGTGCACACATTTTATGTTTAATATTCAAAGTTTACGTTCTCAAAGTTATACTTAATAATTTTAAAACATTTTGTATTTTTACTTTGTTAAAGTTAATTTTTGTACAGCATTTATTTCACTATTGTAATGTAAATCATAACGTTGCTGCTGGCATTGCGCCAATAATATTTCAATGGATATTAACACTAGAAGTGCCGAAGATTGAGACCCCCCTAGAACCGCCGTCGTGACAAATTTGTCCCATTCTACTTATTATGTTGATTGTTGGTATAATACAAAAAAAATATTATTAAAATAAATCGTAAAGTATGTAGACCATCTTTAATAATCAATTCTTATTATTTAACAAACATAAAAGTACCAAAAAACAAAACACAAAGAAAGAATCAAATATTTCAAATACGTTCTAAGGTCGTGACAACTAACTGAATAACTCTTACAAAATTATAAGTTATTGAAATTAGTTAATATTATTATTAGGCCAAGTAATGCATTAATATATTCTTCATCAGTGATACATCACAGATGATGATGATGATGATGAACATTGCGTGGTAATGCCTCCAGAATTTGGCGGAAAATGCCAGCGGAGTGCATAGCACTAGGTTCCCAGGTTCCCTCTACCTACCCTACAATTGTCCACATTTGGTATCGAGTGTTTTTTCTGAAATTCAAGCCTAGCTTAGTCATCCTTTCATCTGATACCTCACTTGAACTAGCGGCAAAATTTAGTATTGACACCAATTTTACCCTACTTTTCAGGCTATTATTTTTTAAGATTTATACATAAATGTATAGTTTTCAGATTTTTTCCTGTACTTGTACTACATGTAGATGCTAGCTGCCAAATTTCATAATTCTAAGTTCACTGAAAGTACCTTATTAATTTGATTCCCTTTATAGTGTCGAAATACACGTTTTTTACTATGTAAATGGTCATATCTTTTTTTAAGGGTGCTTTTTCAGGAAATTAAGGGACTGTAGATCGTCATATAGTTGATATTCATATACTCATATGAATATAAACTCGATTTCTCCAAGCATTCCTGAAATAAACGCACAGACAGACGGATGGACAAAAAAATGATCTTATAAGGGTTTTTTTTTCCTTAAAAGCTACAGAACCCTAAAAACTTAGGCATTGACTGCTAAACCTACTATTCAATTTTTTTCCGCCCCCGCATCGCCCTTTCACCTCCACCTCGTCCCCGAGGCATGAAAATATGTCAAATTATACCCTCAAATAACAAAATAATAATGGCGGGACAAAAATGACCCAGCGGCAGTTCTAGGTAAATCTAATTTTTTTTCAAAAAGTATGACTGCTATAAAATTATTTATATCTTTAATTAAATAAAGGTGTAAAATTGGTAATAGTAAAAAAATTTCATCTATATAAATTAACAAATAAAAAAGTTATATACAATCAAACTTGCGTTTGGGTCAAAAATGGGACGGGGGCGCTTCTAGTGTTAACTTACTGACGATGGAAAAGTAAAATTCAGTACAGTCTTTACTTTCGCAATAATAATCTTTATAAGCACTATTAACGTTCTGTTTAAGATAAACTAACATATGTATTAAAGTCCAATCGTGGTGCAGTAGCACAAGCATGTGACTATAAACGCGACAGGTTGCGAGTTCGATTCCCACTACATGTATATATAAATATTAAATTTATGATATTTTTTAAATAATACTCGTGAAAAGATAATCTAATGAGCCAAATTGTTAGTAAAACATAAAAGCAATGAACTTTTCAAAGAACGCTGACCATAAATTGAAGTTTTAATTGAAGTACCTCGTTTAAAGCTTTAGAAGATTAAAAATAAAAATTTTAAAGAGAAAATACCAGATGCTATACATAGCGTAGTTTCTTTTTAATTCAAGTACTAAAATTTTATATACATCTGAACTCTACAATTATTATAGAAATGGACATTCTATTTGAAAATAACAATAATAGTAAATGTAAACTAAATATAAACGTTATATTAATACTTTTTTTATAGAAAAAAGTACTAATAATGATAGCAAATAGTTACTTTAACAAAAAGATAGGAAAATCAAAAATGATAAGAAAATAAAAAATACACATCTATGAATAAAATGGATCCTTAGAGAAAACCTTGGAGTATCCCTTTTATAACGGTAAACTTTGTTCACGTTATAGTAGCTAAGTGCAAAGTTGCAAAAAGTACGCGCAAAATTCAATTTAAACTCAGTAACACATAAATAAGTAAAGAGCAAATTTAATGCTGAGGATCTATTTATATTTTAAAGATACAGAGTTAAATCTTTAATTTTAAATATTTAGAATAAACTTTAAGAATAAGAATAAGCCTGATTAGCGTTGATGCGGTCTACGGTGGTATACGCTTGCCTTGTAAGTATCTAAGTACTAAGTCTGTTTTTGAAGACTCACAAAGCTAATTATGGAGTTTGTAAATAAATTGAAAGTAGATTTTCTTCAATACTGATGGTATCGACATTTTATTAATTTGATATTCAGATCGTAAACTGAACTTTTCGATCAGACAGAACCTTATAGCATTTTCAAACAATTTTTAAAGCATCTTTATCTTAAGTTATATATTATATTTCGACGTAAACATATGTATGCGTTTAGTGCACAGTGCATAATTAATATTGACATTCATATGCGGTTCCACTATACACGATACAGCCAGATCGAATTAAAAAACATACATTCACACGTTTAATTATAGCGTAAGGTATGAAAGGATTTATTCATAACTTGAAACTGGAGAAACTCAATACCCATATAAATATGGTGTACTTTAAATGCATTCAGTTAGAGTACATATTAAAAGTAAATCAAGAAGGAAAATGTAATGCGGTCGCATTTAGTGAGCTTCGTTGCAAAAGACCTCTTAATTTGGTCTCCTAATGACCCGAACTCCATTGCTTGAAAGAAAACGTAAATAGTTGGATTCTAAATCGCTCAAGTGAAGTTTCGAAATAAGAATTCATATTTGAACTCTACAAAACTACAATATACTTGTTATTTGCTTGATGGAACTTGCATCTCATTTTTTTCAGCTTCACGCTGTATCCCGCTTGTAGCAGAATAGGCAGGAGGAGCCCAGTGGAAATGCATTGCAAATCTTAGCATATAATATAACACTAGCACTTAAAATACTGACCATTTTATCGCGCTAAATAAACGACATTCCAACTGCCCGCTTGATTGTCAGCGACAGTTAATTAACTTGGAATTCCAAACGCGGCTAAAACTTTTTGGTAGGAGCAACTTTGAAGTCTTTCCGAAATATTTGTACCAGCCTTGCCTTGAAAGACATTTTCTTTGGATAACTCATTAAAATCAAATTTCTAAAACCCTTCTAGCGTTATGTAAACTTTAGGCATTTTGTCTTTCATATTTTTCTACAATTTTTTCTCAAGAGACTAGTTAAATAACGATAAAACGAAATTGTTTTTGAAAACGTGTTTTGCTCTCTATTTCTACACGTAATCAGTGAAAATTGAAAATATAAATTTAAAATATTTACCTGTATAAAATAACATGAAATTAGGTTTGCTGGGAACGGAAGATCAGAGTATTTATAGCCTATCTTATGAAGTAGAAAAACGATAAAATATTTTGCAAGGATCAATAGCTTTACAATTTTCATAGTTTAATGGTTTCCTAGTGAGGAGTACCGCAATAAAAAGTCAAGTCAACCATACATTTATCAATATATATCGCTTACCCAAGCACAATCATGGAGTTAATCCCGGGGGCAGCCAGCGAAAACTCATGTAATCATTATAACTCCCGAGATACTAGTTACCGAACGATATTCCATGAAATATAGGCCGAGAATATGTAAACAACATCCTTTACTTAAAGTTGATGGAAAAATATTTTATATCAATAATAGATATTAGTTTAGGCAAACTATATTTTTTAAAGTGGAATAAAGCTGTAATATAAGCTATTAATGAGTTTTTTGTTTTCTAAATTTGCATCTTTTTAGGGTTCCATACTTTTTAAGGAAAAAATGAACACTCATAAGATCACCCTATTGTCTGTCTGCCTGTCTAACCTCTTAAAGGGGTTATCTCAGGAACGTTTAGGGATATCGTATTGAAATTCAAACCATATCAACGATTTCCTCCTGATTTCCTGATAAAAAAAAATATTTCTATATTTACTTAAAAAAAGATCCTCCAATATTTTATAGATATCCATTATCTTCTGTACATATAGAGATATTGTGTAATATTATTTACTAATAAAGTATACCTATATATAAGTAACTATAAAAAAATGTACTCAAAAATTGTTGAAAAATGAAAACGTTGATATGTGGCACGAATACGTGACGTGAGTGTACTTCGAATAGCTACGTAAGCAAATAATTTATCAAAGTCACGTCACTGGAGTGGCAATTGCTAAAGAAGGGTAAACTCCTTTTTTCAATACTCCTCATACTCCGACAATTTTTTTATGGTTTTTATTTTTGTTGAAAAACCTCTATTTTCTAAATAATAAAATAGCAATAGATTTCTACATAGATATTTCAAATTCATACTGTAGACAAATCAAGTGCAAAGTATATTCAGAATCTTAACCAAAGTGTGGAAACATGATGGTGCCTAGTTACATTTGCGTGATTGCTCTAACAAATATGACCCGGTCGAGCTTCTGTCAGACGTACTAATTGCTTTGGACTGCCAGCATATACAATGCACCTTTATTTATATTGTATTTAAACGGTATGAACCTGGCAATTTACTATCTTAAACGATGTTACGTATATTAGTAAATTGGTCTATATTAATAGAAGCCTCTTTGAATATTCCCCAAATTGTCGGAAATTGGTTTACTAGGTTAGTATTGGACACATACAAATTGTTCTTATAAAAAATACTAATATATTAAATAATGTACATGTACAACTATTTATAAATAGCGATTGAGAAGGTTGATCGAGAAAATTGTATTTTTTGAAAACTTAAAATTATATACGATAGGTACTGAATTGATATTTCATAAAGAGAATTTTATAAAAGTAAAGTTAAAATTTCATCTCAGAGAAAATTAAACCGCGAATAGTTAATGGATCTTTTCTCATTTCCAAAAAGCTAACTTTGTGGAGCGACTCGTTGACTTCAATAAGATTTTGACAAGTTTGATAAAATTACTTCTGTTTTATGTCAGTCAAAGGAAAAGTTTTATTGAAAATTAGGCAATAAGTTTTTTTACTTCATAGTTTATTATTTATTTAAATTTAAATAAATGTAAGAAATAAATATCATACCATCCTTGGAACAATTAAATTTTACTAAATTACTTTGGTAATGTACATTACAAGTAAATTCGGAAAAAATCAATTTTAATGAAGAGTAGAAAAAAGAACGGAGTGTTAGTACACTCTACTATATTATTTTTCGGCTGAATTTGAGACATGGAGTACATAGTGGCGGAACTTAACACCGGGCTTTATATTACCATCGAAATTACAATAAAATGTAGTACCAGTGCGCAATGACAGTTGTACATAAAAATGTAATTTAAGAATTTATTTTAATGAAATGTGTGTTTACTATTATATTTTATCAAAGGAAGTAAACAAGTACGTAGGTTTATTATAAATAAATATGCATTTAGATTTCTTTGAATGCAAACTAAGGTAAATGAAGAGCGGATATGAGAGTAATATTTATTTATAGTTATTATAAATATAATTGCAGAGACTTACTTTGACAATATTTACTCTTTCCAGAATAAATAATTAAGGCTGTATGCATATTTTTAATTTAATCTTTTAGATTCACGCTTCCTCTCGTATATAGCAGAGGAGGAAAGACAAACTTGTGGTAATGATAACATGTAGATTTTTTTTTAATTTGAAATAAATACATATTTTTTTTTATTTCAAGTATCTAAACTTTTATAAAAGATACAAGATGCAAATATACCTAGTACCTTCTGATATTAGTCTAATTTAAAATAATGGAAATGCTAAAGGAAATTCAGAGATAACTCAGTGTAACACGATTCCTGCATCAGGTCGGGAGTACGCCGTGATAGTGTAATTTGTCATTGTTACAAAAACATTAAATTGTTAAAAGCTTTTGTTACTTCTCCTTGAGATGGAACAGTTGTAAAACGATGTTTACTTATATATTATAGTTATTTTTCTCGAATATGAGCATTAATTGACAAACTCTGAGCGGTAGGGATAGGAGTGTATTTTTTTATCACGCTGTATCCCGCACACAGCGGGGTAGGCAGTAGAAAATATCATATATAGTGAGATTAAATAATTTTAAAACCTCAATAAAATTTAATGATACCATACGAATATGGAAGCTACAAAAATGGAGATGGGCTGGGCACATGCTAAGAGAAAAAACTGATTACTGAGAAGTTCCTAGAAGTCTTCATCAAAGGACCGAGGAAAATCATCGCCGTTGTTAAATTATGCATAAGAAGCTGGAAAAAATATAAGACGATGGTTACGGGTACCTATGTGAAACGAAAGTGTACGCCACGAAGGCGTCTAAGTACTTAATTGCTGTAAAAAAACTAATCATAAGTATTTTAAGAGGAAAAACGATAATAGTTGGATGTACGTTGACAAAATATCGTTTTTCACTAGAGTACGGCTGTAGCGTGACATGGTGTGGATTCGATTCCCATTCAAACAAATAGAATATTGAATATTTTCATTTCCTAGCTAACGAGTCAAAGCTCGGCATTGAGTTCCGCCACTCAACACGCAATTCCCGCTTTATATGCGGGATACTATTTTTATTTATTCATGCAAACCTACTAGCGTAATGGAACAGTCGTTAAGCTCGAAGAATGGTTGGTTGGCAAAACGCCAGTTGTCGATACACACCAGTACCTCCGATGTCGCTCCGTGACTGACGTTAATTAAATTTATTAATTTCTTTTGAGTCTATGTTTTTTTTTATTTTGTAATACTTTAATAACAAGTTATTGCTTGTTTTATTTTACCTTGCTTTCGTCAACTTTTATAAGTGTACTTAAGAACCGATGGCCGAATCTCATTCGGATTTCACTCGCAATTTTCTGTATTTATTGGATTAATAAATTTATGAATACTTTCAACATATTTTAAATAATTCAGAAATAGCCTTAAATGTTAAACTATTAGTTTGTATTTTACTGAAACATAAAAATTGAAATAATACTATTCAATTGATTAAATATTTGGTAACTGTATATTATGTTATCTATCAACCAATTAATATACATAAATATGGGTCCTCGTAGCGTAGTGGCATAGCACCTGACTGTAAGCGCGATAGTTATGAGTTCGATCCTGCATGTAGCAAGGTTGGAAATTGGGAGCCAGAATCCGCCAAATTCTGGAGACATTTCGTGTTGAACGACGGAACTCACCGCCACGCTTTGCCTCGACACCATAGCGAAGGAATAAAAAAAATATTTCCTCGAGTGGGAATCGAACCCACAACATTTTTACAGTTAGAGCGTATTGGACAAGCTTCGAGAAATGGCCCCCAAACTCTCTCAAACTCTTTAAAAAAAAAAACCTTAGCATCTTTTAACAAAAAAAGATTGGAAGTACACATCTCGTGACATGATCAAAATTTTATGTACTTAAAGTTCTCTAGGTGTAACTATCGTCTCTTTTTATACGAAAATGAGTAGAAAAATATACTCGTACTTACTGAAAATTCGAAATATCCGAAATACCGGTACTAGTGTTCTCAGTATAATGAAAACGAGGCGCCAGCTCCATGAATATTCCACTAGAGTTAGGACTTGAAATTAAAACTTTAACTCTAAACAATATTCGGCATGCATGTATTGTTTTTAATTAAAAGTTGTGCTCTGAAACAACTTTAGTTGGCTATATTTTATTAACAAAAAATATGATTATAATAAATCGTTTTTAACAAATGAAAATTCTCTAAAAGTTCTTTGGCGGTAACTAATAGATCTAATAATAGCAGAGCTGGTACCAATGTTTGGGTAGGTATTTGAAGGAAACTGAAAACTTGTCACATGCCTTTCCTACATCCCATCATGGAACTGCAGACCTAGCTGGTGAGCAGCGATAATACCTACCTAAAAATTGGTGCCAACTCTCGGACCATCAGGTCGATCCTTGCTCGAAGGAATCTTTCGATTACTCAAAAATCGTGCTGATTAATATTTGAAATTATTGGTTGATTATTGACTTAATAAATCGTCTTTATCTGATATTAACATTGTTGTAGGGACGTTGGTATAAAATAAACTTAATATATATTTAACTTTGTAAATAAATATTTAAGATATCTTAGGTACCGAAAAACTTGCATGATTTGAGATTAATTAACTTGTTATCTAATAATCTGTTAACAATCGCTTTTACGTACGAACACAAATCATTACTAATATAAACTCGACCCCCATTTCGATTACATGGCCCCATAGTGTTTGCTTTATACAATTGACGGGTCTCTGGCCTCGTAAATTAACAAGAAACAAGAGTCGTCCTTAAATCGATGCCCCCGCTCCAACCAAATTTCCATAATTTAATTGAACTACTCTAATTAACAGCAAGTATAGCGAATATTTTTCTTAATAATATTTTGTTTCTTCATACTGTGAATAGCACTATTAGATACATACGTTTTATAATAATTCACATTTTTTTCCGCTTCACACTGTTCAATTGAACGCCGTTTCATCTTGTCACCAAAGGGAAAAAATAAAAATAATTCATTCCCCCAAAAAGAAATCGAACCCCACCCAACCCGAACTGTCGCTTTTGAAATGTCGAAATGAGACTCTGTATCGCTGCCCCACGTCTCATCATTGTACATGATATTAGAAGTTTAAGGATTAAATATCTATAATTATTAAAAAAAACATAATAAGCAACACATAAAATGAGACGATAGTAAACGATGGAATTAATTATAATTTATCGTCGTCCTCTTTGCGCATCTTGTAAGTTGAGAGAGATGCTACTCTTTTTTTTAAAAAAAAAATTTTAGACCAAGAATACACCTGCTTCACTAAAAAAGAATAAAATTTACAAAACTTTATTATGAAAAATTGTAATTTCCCGCTATTTTATAGACGCTACTCGTTTTTATGCAAATTCAATTTGGAGCAGTTTTTCATGTGATTTAAAATTCGTTTGGCTTTCGCTTGCACAGCTTTTTACCCATTTTTGTCTCTGGGCTGTGTCAGACGATCACGGTAGTGCAAGCGAATATAAATAAATTATTAACTAATACGTTAATAATTTACTAAAGCTAAAACTAACTCGAGTAAGTGGCTGTATCATTGTGAAGGTTGTGGGTTATCCTATCCTATCCTATCCTATATCTTATAAAACAAAGTCGCTTTTCGTGTCTGTCTGAACTTTCTAACTCTTCTTCTTCTAAACCACTCAACGGATTTTTATGCGGTTTTTACCATTAGGTCGAGTATTTCTCAGGGAAGGTTTATATATAGTTTATTATTTGTACATTCTTATATAAATTAATATAAATACGATAAATGTGTCTAAAGTCCTACCCGTTGAGACACTTTCGCGCATGCGCTGCTTTAATGGTAAGTACTACATGAAAATAATGTACTGGGGTATTGTTCCTCTTAATAAGATATACAAAAAAGTCCGCGAGAGCATATTTTTATCTTTTAAGGATAACGTGTAGTGATCATATTTCTGTCTAAAAATAGTAATTTCAATATATTTTTTATTGTGAGGGATATTTTTCCATAATGGTATTAATCCTTATCCTTTAAAATACTTTATTAATTTTCTACGTTAAACGAAGATAAAATTTGCTTTTTACACTATTTCGAAATTGCGAATAGTTTTAGAGAAAAACGCATTTAATTGTTGACACATCACGCCGTTCACACATCAGCTGTATCGAGTCAAGTTTCACTTATCCCTTACTCTCAGCATATAAATAAGTATATTAGTTACTGTTACATTACATATAAATAAGTATATTAGTACTTTTACTGTTTTTCATTTCAATAAGTACTTTAGAAGTTGTTATAATATCAAAACATACCGCGTCCCGCGACGTTTTGCTTATACAAGCGCGTCCGCCGCGCCCGTCTGCCTTACACGCATCGGTGGTTCAGTGTTAGAATGCTCGCCTGCCAGGCGGACGGCTCGGGTTCGATTCCTGGCCGATGCATACTATTTAATTTTCCTCACAGGCAGCCACGTAGTGCTTGCTTTTCATCAGGGACAGAGTACCCTCTTCAGCATTAACCACAAGCTCGAAAAAAAAAACCCGCCTGCCTCTATAGCAACGAAGATGTAGATGCGTTTGCACGTATTGGATAATTGGAGGTAAATGTATTATTTCAGCGCGATATATTTGGTTTCATATTTTTTGTAGTAGTTATTAGTAGGTAGGTTTTTGTTTATAATTTCTTCCGTTTAAAAATAGTCATTTAACTATCTAAAAATAGTCTTTTAAATATATTTTAATAAGTACTTGAAAAGATTAGTAGTACAGATTTAAAATTACGGTACCTACTAAAAAATCCTTGCTGTGTAAAACAATTGGAAAATCCTTATTGAAACTATTATTTTTTTTTTAGTTTAATTAATTTTCACATAATCTTAAGTGCTTTGCAAACATACATTATATGAATAATCCAGTAGTAAAAGCGGGCGAAGCCGCAAGGGGGTCGCTAGTAAAATTATATAATAGAAATTTATTTTACTTTTTTTAACTTCACACTGCATCCTACAAATAGTAGGGATGGCCGAGAGAGAGAAATCTTTTTTTTTTAATTTGTTAAAACTCTTAAATTTTGCAGTGAGATTTAATGACGTGTTATCTTCTGTGTCTACTTATAAAATTTAGTTTTTTCTTTTTTATTCAGCATGACATTGAAAAATGGAAAAACAAGAGCGAAGAAACGCAAATATAAATTTAAGTAAATATTTCGTTTCCTCGAGTGGGGATCGAACCCACAACCATCGCGTTGCATTCACACCCTTGTGCCCCTGCGCCACGACTTCAATACTAATGTAAAGTACCAAATATACATAAAATATGATTATTTTCAACAAAATATAAAACTTCGTATAGTATAACCTAGTTTCAGCTGATATTATAGAATTAAATCATAAATTATAACCGTTTCTAGTACATTTGCTAGTAATTTGAGCCGTTTAATTGAATTATGGAAATTCGAACACGGCGCTACGCTGCCTGGTCAAGCGAGCGCATAAATTTGAAAATTCTTGCGCCATATTAATTTTCAGTTTTACGATACAATAATTAGAAAGTTAGTTATCTAAATTTTGAAGTTTCGTTTCTGAGAGAGGGAACCTCTCTCAAAAAATAGTAAGCCTATCGGAACCCTATAGTAAAACGGGAAAAAATCGTCTCAAACAGTTATATATCTGTAGAATAGCGAGCGTCCACTGTGAACCATTTGAAATTCGTTTTGTGATTTGTGAGTAGCGTCGACAGCTACTCGTATGTATGTATGAGAATGGTTGTATAGTTGGACAGCGTTTCTTCAGAAAATAATCGGTTTTTTGTATATATATTATAGATACGGATAATTTTTTTGTATATTTTCTGTAGAATTCAATAAAAAACGCTGAAGGATTTTTTTCACCAATTTGCTTTTGCCTTGGTGCCAGAGGGAAGAAATGTCACATTCTTTCGAGTGGGGATCGAACCCACAACCGTTGCGTGACTGTCACACCTTGTGCCCCTGCGGTATTATATCAGTTATTTCATGACATTAATAGTGTTATCATGAAATAAGTGACATAGTATTGTTTAACAGAAAATTATGGTGAAAAGCCACACACAGTATGTACATTCTACTAAAGTCGAGAGGGTAAATGCTAACGTATTGTATTATGCAGCCTTTGTTCGAATACTACTTTTGTTATTGTGCTATTGTATACCATATAAAAGTAGTGAGAACTGCATATAGTAAATTTTAATATATTAAAAAGTTTCTTTATTATTAATTTATACTAATTTAATAACAAAAATATTAATAAATTAAAATATAGGATGAAATGTCGCCCCCAAAAGCTAGTCCCTAATAATATAACAATAAACACAAGTCAAAGTATCGTTAAAAAGTATTTAAATGTAATATTTGAGTAATTATTACACAAAAGTTCTTTTGGCAGGAATTCAAAATGGCGAATAGGCAATAAATAAAATTCTTACAATAACAATAAAACTGCAAAATTATGCAGATTTCACAGCATTGCCATATAGAATTGAAGAAAATATGTATTTTGTTTTTTTTTATGGAAAAGGAAAAGCCAATCGAGCGTTCTGGACACCTGATGACGACTTCAAACAACGAACTAAAAAGTCAAAAATAATTTTACATGAAGTAAAACTTACTTTGATTTTGTGAAACTAATAAAAAATAATAGAAAACCTCTTTGTTAATAACATCATTGCATATTAATAAACCAGAACAGTGTTTGACAAAGACAATCTCATTATATTAATGTTAATATACGAGTACGTACGCCAGAGGAGCTTTGTGATATGGTGACATTTGAGTTCGCTTAATCATTCACCCAAATCCTTCTCTACGCGTCGGATCAATTAAATGGAAAGTAATTATGCAAGCAGGAAGTAAATGGTAAACGTGTAGATATCTTTATTATTGTCATATATTTAATAAATTTACTAATTACAAAATAGTAACGAGTGATTTAAATAAATTCGAATTTATATTTTACTAGCGACCCTCTTGCGGCTTCGCCCGCTTTTACTACTGGATTATTCATATAATGTATGTTTGCAAAGCACTTAAGACAATGTGAAAATTAATTAAACCCTAATGCAACCCACATTTTCGTAGTTTCAATAAGGATTTTCCAATTGTTCTATACAGCAAGGATCTTTTAGTAGGTACCGTAATTTTAAATTTGTGCTGCTAATCTTTTCAAGTACTTATTAAAATATATTTAAATGACTATTTTTAGATAGTTAAATGACTATTTTTAAACGGAAGAAATTATAAACAAAAACCTACCTACTAATAACTACTATAAAAAATATGAAACCAAATATATCGCCCTAAAATAATACATTTAACTCCAATTATCCAATACGTGCAAACGCATCTAAATCTTCGTTGCTATAACGTAGAAAATTAATAAAGTATTTTAAAGGATAAGGATAAATACCATTATGGAGAAATATGACTCACAATAAAAAAATATATTGAAATTATTATTTTTAGACAGAAAAATGATCACTCCACGTTATTCTTAAAAGATACGAATATGGTGTCGCGGACTTTCTAACCGACTTCTGTAAGAAAAGGAGGTTATCAATTCGACTGTATTTTTTTTTATTTTTTTTTTTTTATGTTTGTTACCTCATAACTTTTAACTGGGTGGACCGATTTTGATATTTTTTTTTTATTTGAAAGGTATAGCTTCCCGAATGGTCCCATTTTTTTTTGGTCCATGTCTGACAATGGTATCCATGAGAAAATCACATAAGTCTTAAATTTGCATTATGCATGTGCGCGACTAATAGCCGAATAACTCAATGTCGCGCCAACCGATTTTGATGACTCTTTTTTTATTTGAAAGGATACACTTCAAGGATAATTTGGTGAAAGTTTGGTTAGGTTTCGATTATGGAATCCGGAGAAAATTGAGAAAGTTTGTTTTTTTTGGTCAAAAATTAATTATACTGTAATAGTTACAAGCAAAAACTTTTTAAATTGATGTCAGAAGTGAGATTCCTGATCGTTGCATTTCTTCGACTTGAAAATTATAAAATCTTTATATAATTATTTTTCACTTTTTAGTTCGTTGTTAGAAGTCGTTTTTTGTTTTTGTTAAAAATTAATTTATTTGTAGATCTTATTAAGGGGAACAATACTCTAGTACATTTTTTCATGTAGTACTTACCATTAAAGCAGCGCATGCGCGAAAGTGTCTCAACGGATAGGACTTTATACACATTTATCGTATTTATGTTAATTTACATAAGAATGTACAAATAATAAACTATATATAAACCTTCTATGAAAAATACTCGAGCTAATGGTGAAAACCACATCAAAATCCGTTGGGTGTTTTAGAAGAAGAAGAAACAACAGACAGACACGAAAAGCGACTTTGTTTTATAAGATATAGGATAGGATAGGATAGGATATTAATATTCAAAAAAACAGCGGGAAACCGCTGGGTTCAAAGGGCGCAGGACCGGACGGAGTGGCGAGCATTGGGGGAGGCCTATGCCCAGCAGTGGACCTTAAAAGGCTGATGGATGGGATTAATATTACTTAAAATTACATTAACAATTGTAATTTCATTGTTTTATTTTGAGTCAACAGTTCTTAATTTTACGGATATTTATATGTAGTTACTAAAATGCTTTGCTATTCTAAAGTATTAATATCTATATAATTTTATATAAATTCTACGTAGGTATACAAATTCAACATAAAAGACTTAACACGTGTTTATTGTGTTGTTGGAAAACATTTTCAGGGTAAAAAAGCGGGTTCCCGAAGCATTTTACGTTAGTAACGACTAATCGAAATGGTTCGTTGGGCTATCAGACTAGCCGATGCCTATCCCGGGCAAGAGTTTCAATTTACTCACGTCGTTTGACGAGGACTCCTACACTGATTGTAGTAGAATGGTATTTTAAAGTGCCGTTAAAGTGAAGGAAAGTTAAACTAATGTTGTTACTTTTAATTATTAATTTCTTTCGTGTGTTTTCCATACAACGTGACGTTGGTGAAGTTAGTTTTGAAAAACTGAATTGTTATTTTAATAATGTTTTTTAATCTTACTGGATTGATGATATACTTATCAGAGGAAAAACAGATTGACATCACCTTGACCTTCTGACTTTTTTATTTATAAATCATTGTTAAGTAATTTTATTTTATAGCATCGTTTTCATATTGACTTTCCAAAAGGCCAAAAGTTTCGCAACCGCCATGTATATTTTATAAATGACCTTACTAAACCTTTAATTTTCCGGAGTATTTTACGAGGGTCCTACAAATCCCCGAAATGGTTTCGTTTGATGATCAAACATGCCAATTCTGGCCTCAAGCTCGAGTTTCAATCTACCATCGAACCTTTGTATCGACGTAAATTTACGAATACAGGGTGTATTGTTGTATGTTAGTATAACATTTTTTCTAATATTAAGATATTTTATTACCCTTACTTATACTTAATTAGACAGTTAATATTCTATTTCGTTTTATTTTGATATATTTAAATTTATAATATTTTCTTACTAATCGTATTGAAAATTGAAAATAATTTCATAAATATAGTTCAAGCGGACGAAACCGCGTGGGTTCGCTAGTGCGTATTTAATATGAAAAATCAAAAACTATTGTAAAATAAGTCAAGCTATATTCAATTTGAAGATGAAATCTTTTAAATAGATATTCTACAGAGATTTTATCCCAAAACTTCTTGACTTAAAGACACAGATCACGTTCTTATTGCAAAAACTTTTCGTCCTAAGAATTTAATTATTTCTTCAAGTTTGTTTAGGAGGTCACGACAAAAAGTCGCTAGCAATCCTCTCCATCATCTTCAACCGAGTGGCTCATTATTATTTGTTACAACTCCACGCTTAAACCACCGCTGTCTCATTATCAAGTAAATTAAACGGTTCTATTGACGTCTCCATTATTAGTTCGACAAAGCATCTCAGCCGTAGATGACTTTCTCAAGTTTTACTTTCGAGTAACTTGTCTACTATCAGTGCAATAAATTTCTAACATGTACTCGTAAGTATGTGACCTTATTCCGACAAGACGCCTCAGTTAGATGACTATCTCAAGTTTTTTCGGGGTGATTAGGATAAGATTTGTATGGGTCTCTACGCTTTGAGCTACCTTCCGTCTGCTACCCATATATACACCAGACACTGGTTGCGACACTCGTGCCTTTCGCACAAAAACTACTCTGGATCAATATTCTATCTACTCTACTATCGTTTTTCTTTTCATACTCTAAAATATTTGATCCATTCTCGAATATGTATTAGCAAAAAAACAATAAGAAGTAGTAATGCCCGCGCACGATTCCCATTAAAGCTGTGATAAGTTCCACCTTGTAAATCTGCACTTCCTCAACCGCACTAAGTACGTGACAGCGCCTAACCACAGCTTGTACAAGCAGCCACTTAAGATATTATCCATATTATAATATGTATGTATAGTATGGTTTTACTATTAAAAATGGTAAGCATTCATTACTAAAATATTTAATCAATTTTGATACATGTATATTATTAAATAAATACTGATAAAAAGAAATTACTACAATATGTGTAATGCCACAACAATGTAATGCAAAATAAAATTAAAGAAGTAGTGCACACGAATGTAAATATAATAAAAATATAAAACTTTAAAAACCTAAATCTATATATATAAAAGGACTTGTCCTTACTGACTGAGGTAAGACGCACGCACAGCCGTAACCGCTGTGCATAGAAACGTGGAATTTGGACAGATGTTTACTTTCGTAATCTGGACATCCACTAAGAAGGGATTTTGAAAAATTATAACTCTAAAGGGATGAAACAGCACATTAATTGAACACGTGTTTCATGGTTTTTTAGAATTCACCCAATAAGGGTGCAAATAAGGGGTAGAAAGTTTGTATAGAAATGTTTTTAAATCGGCTCCAATTCTTATAAAATTTGAAATTCAGAATCTTAAAAGTATTTAATTGAATACATGTTTCATGGTTTTCTAAAATTCTCCCCTTAAGGGTGCAAATAAGCACGCGAAGCTGCGCGCGTTCCCTAGTTAATAATATAATCGCAATTTTTAAAAGAAAATTTAAAAGCCTCGAAGGCGAACTTGCGCCAGCGTAATCGATTCTGTCGCGCGCTCGGCAATGAATCACCGATGTTTTCTAAGATTTAGTTCTTTGTGAGTCTGCTCAAGCGTTCTCAACTAACAATTCGTTTCCGTTATTAGAACTTTTATATTAAAAAGAACATTTTTTTACAAATCGCAGTGAACGTTGAAGATTGAAGCACTCGATCTAAGGTACATTTAAATATTAAGATCTCTACATATTACAATAAAAATAGTATCAATTTATTATATTTTAAGCTTATGTCATTACGCTATCTCTCGCGTATAGTAGTGTAGGCAGAGGGAACCTTGTGCTACGATACTCTTTTACCAATTTCCTCATGCAGATAATGAGGAACGGAGTCTGGGCACTAGGTTACCTCTATCTACGCTGCCGTGTGCGGGAAACAGCGTGAAGCTGATTAAAAATGATAATATTATTATTAGCAAACGAAATTAATGGAAATTAGAAAATTAATGAGTATATTATTCACGCGGGGAACAGCGACTCGCTAGTGATGAACTAATTTTAATTACTACCTATTAAAAAAAATCTCTGTTTGTAGAACAGAAATTTTTAATAGCGGGTTTCTCAATAGTCTTTTTCCAAATACATCCTTTAAGTATTATAATGAAGTTTGTAATCAGTGTTTTTAAAGTATTATAATAAAATTTAAAAATCATTGAAATGAATTTTTAACACATTTATTATGCCACTATCAAAATATTAACTAAATACCTTATGAATATAAATCTGATTGTAATACGAACGAATATCGCTTGGGCTTATCAGATACCGGAGGGATTGGGACAATATACCCGTACACAACTCGAAAGTATTTACCGGTAAGCCGTAAATGGTAGTTTAATTCTTTATTGTTTTCCTCAAATTTATTTATGTGGAGATCCTTTATATCTTCTTTTTAAAAGCTTTTATTTAACTTGCAATGTATGTATGTGGGTTCGGGTGAAATCTTAGAGCTCAATTTTGAAGTAGATATCTTCAACCGATTGAGCTGAAATTTTGTATACACGTTTACTTTGGATGACAATGCACGATAAAATATGTGACGTCATTCCCAATCTAATATGGCGGACCGTGCAAGATGGCAGAATAGTTATTTTTAAGGTACTTCTACAATATGGGTTTATTTGTTTATGTTTTTTAAATTTATGTTTGTACCTATATATTTAATTACCTTTTATTATTGTATTAGTAATTAAGTTGCAATATTTTAATGTTTGCTTATCCTTATTGTGTAGTGTGAGTATGAGTTTTGCCTTCTATTTTTTTTTGTCTTAATATTATATTGTCTAATATATTTTTTATTATTATAATTTCGTTGTTGTGCTTCTATAGGCATCATTCAACGCAATCTCTTTCTTGTTTCTTATTGCTGGTGGTCAAGGGTGAATAATGTTACATCCATATTTGGTAGTAATAGCCGTAGTAGTAGTTTTTAGTAATATTTATATAGTAGTATATATATATATATATATATAGTTTTTCTGTATCTATTATAGTATTTGTTATGTATGATAATAGTATTTTTAATATAAAAGACGATTCTTTTTACTCTTTATCATCTTCTTCGGATGGCAGTCTTCACAGTACTTCCTTACCCATATCTACCTTCCTTGACAACACTTTTTCAAATTTCCAAAAAAACTTTAATGTTGTTCACATTAATGCCCAAAGCATCCCTGCTCATCATACTGATCTTTTAACTTCTTTTGATTGTGAAAATGTCCATGCAATTTTAATTTCCGAATCATTCCTTAAACCCTATCTACCTTCTGCTTCCTTCTCCATACCTAACTTCCACCTTATACGGAATGACCACACTGGTAAGGGCGGTGGTGGTGTAGCGATTTACATTCGCGACCATATACCGTTTACGATTGTTAGCAAATCTCCATCTGAATACTCTGAAGCTGCTGAATATATTTTTATTGAAGTTCTACTCGGGCGATCCAAGTTGTTACTTGGAGTGTTTTATAGCCCATCCCTGCATATAAATTATTTTGACACTTTAGAATCTATATTAGATAAATACGTACCTTCTGCTGATCACACTGTGATTCTTGGTGACTTTAACACATGCATTATAAAAAATGACTCACGTACGAAACAGCTGTGTAACATTATTAATAGCTCAAATTTGAAATTACTCCCATCGAACCCTACACATTTCTTCCCTAATTGTGCGCCGTCCCAATTGGATCTTATAATTGTTTCCTCGATCGATTATGTAAAGCACCACGGACAATTTCCTGCCGAAGCCTTTTCCTACCATGATTTAATGTATTTGTCTTATGATGTTCGCCCGCCTAAGGTAAAGCCGTCCGTTGTTATGAGACGCAGTTTTAAAAATTTCAACCATGATGAGTTCATGCGCGACCTTAATGACACCAACTGGGATTCCATATTTAATGCGGCAACTATTGATGCTAAATTAGAGTTATTGAACTCAATTATAACTGAGCTGTATGACAAACATGCTCCTCTGCGGCCTATGAAGTTAAAACACTTACCTGCGCCCTGGATTACGCAAGAGATTAGATCGTTAATGACCAAAAGAAATTCTGCTAAATCTAAGTATAAAAAAAATCCTACTGACCAAAATCTTCTAAAATACAAGTCCTTGCGTAATCGATGTAGTAGAGTGTGCAGAGATGCTCAAAGAAATTATATTCACACAAATCTGAAAAACTTAAATACCCGCAAATCATGGAAGTTTCTGCAGTCACTAGGGATCGGCCGCCAACGTCAAGACATGATTCGGGACATCGACATAGATGCCTTGAATAAACATTTTGCATCAATTACACCCATGGACGATACAGTTAAGGCAAATACATTAAATGTTATCCGTTCCTTGCCCTCTCCTTCAACCACTCCCTTCCTTTTTGATTTAATTACACCTGCCCAGGTTAAAAAAAATATTCTGGCGATTAAATCAGATGCTGCTGGTTTTGACGGCATCAACCGTAAGCTATTACTTTTACCCTTAAGAGTGCTGGCCCCGGTAATTACACATATTTTTAATTTTTCTCTCTCATCTAACTCCTTTCCAAGTGCATGGCGAATAGCCCGCATTATTCCTATACCTAAATCCAAAGATCCAAAATCCTTTTCCCAATACCGTCCAATTTCAATACTTCCCTTCTTGTCTAAGGTCTTGGAACGTATTGTCTCGGAACAATTAAATCGATACCTTTTAGAAAACCGTACTTTGTCTCAATTCCAATCTGGATTTCGAAGTGGACACAGCACAGTTACTTCTTTAATCAAAGTGTGCGATGATATACGGTTTAATATGGAGAACCAAAATCTTACCCTCATTGCATTGCTTGATTTCAGTAACGCTTTTAATACTGTTAATACTGATTTATTAATTGCTGTCTTACAATCAATAAACATCTCCCCAGAAGCTACTGAGTGGTTCCGAAACTATCTATCGAACCGGCGACAATACGTACAAGCAAACGACAAATCATCTTCCCTATGCTCATTGTCTGCGGGTGTCCCACAAGGCGGTGTACTTTCCCCACTCCTGTTCTCTATTTTTATTAATACTGTTTCCCAAACCCTATCCTCTTCCTTCCATCTATATGCTGACGACTTACAGATTTACTTAGCGACTCCATCCAGTGATATGGATGTGGCCATTTGTAAATTTAACGAGGATTTACATAATATATCTGTGTGGAGTACATCTTATGGACTTACTATTAATCCTAGTAAGTCCCAGTTAAGCATTATAGGCAGCACTAAGCAATTAAAAAAACTTGACGGTATAAGACTTCCTTCAGTACAGCTTAATGGTGTCGATTTAAGTGTTAATGCGTCTATAAGGAACCTTGGGATTATTTTAGACAACTCGCTATCTTGGTCAGCGCAGATAGCGGAGGTCAGTCGAAAATTATTTGCTAGTATTGGATCCCTCAAACGATATAAACATTTCCTACCGATTAAAACCAAAACTACTCTAGCTCACTCACTACTGCTACCGATTTTAGATTATGCTGACTCATGTTACCCAGACTTATCTGAGGAACAATTAAACAAACTAGAGCGGTTACAAAACTTATGTATTCGATTTATTTATGGTCTTCGTAAATTTGATCATGTCTCAGATCATCGTCGTCAGCTTGGATGGCTTCCTATCAAACATCGCCGTAACTTCCGGATGCTTACTCTCCTCTATTCAATCCTTTATAATCCTCTCTATCCTGCTTATTTAAAAGATCGTTTCTGCTTCCGCGGCTCCGATTCTAGCCTACGCCTTGAACTTAGGTCCAGGAGCGATAATCTTCTTGAATTTCCAACTTGTCGTACCCAATTCTATTCCAATTCCTTCACTGTAAAATCTGCTATCCTCTGGAATGACCTTCTTTCCGAAATACGTCATTCTAAATCACTTAATATTTTTAAAAATCGTTTAAAAGAGTATCTTTTCAAAATATAACTGTAGTTTATCTTTAGTAGTTGTATATATATATATATATATATATATATATGTATGTATATTATGTAGAATTATGTATTATATTTATAGGATTATATGTAGATATTATATTATTATTTTGTATTAATATTATATTATTATTATGTAGATATGTATATGTGTGTGTGTATACTCATTATTATTTTATTACTGTATTTTATTTTGCACTATAACGCTATTCCCATTTCTTTATTTTTAGTCCTTTATTTTACAAGGGTTGCCTAGAAGAGATTGCTTGAAGCAATAAGGCCGCCTTTGCATACTATTTTATAAAAATATATTGTTTCTTTTTCTGTTATATATTATATTTGTGTGCAATAAAGTTTTTTCTATTCTATTCTATTCTATTCTATGGGTATCAAATGAAAGAGCTCGTTGAGAGCAACTCGAATAATAATGTGATGTCATTCTAAATCCCATAAGGAGGATATCGAAGATAGCCGAGTATCTATTTGGTCTACGTCTACAATATAGATATTAAATGAAATGGGTCATTGACCATAACTCTAAAAATAATGTGACGTTCTACTAAATCCAATATGGCGGAACATCTAAGATGGCGGAATAGTTATTATTTATGCACTTCTGCAATATGGGTATCAAATGAAAGACCTTGCCGAGAACAATTAGAAAAATAATGTGAAATCACTTGAAATCCAATAGAATTGACACTATTCAAATTTTTTGTGCTTTCATATAATGAAAGGTATGTTCGTACGATTGAGCTGAAATTTTATATACACGTTTGGTTTGGATGACAATGCATGATAAGGTTGTTGACTTCATTCTAAATATAATATGGCGGACCATCCAAGATGGCTGAATGGTTATATTTCATGAACTTCTATAATATGGGTATCAAATGAAAGGGCTTATTGAGAGTAACTGGAACAATAGTGTAACGTCATTCTAAATCTAATATGGCGGACCATCCAAAGTAACACAATAGTTATTTTTGATGCACTTGTACATTACGGGTATCAAATGAAAGGGCTTCTTAAAAGCAACTTGAAAAATGATGTGACGTCATTCTAAATCTAATAAGGCGGACTATCCAAGATGGCGGAATAGTTATATTTAATGCACTTCTATAATATGGGTATCAAATGAAAGGGCTTGTTGAGAGTAACTCGCTAAATAGTGTAACATCATTCTAAATTTAATATGGCGGCCATCCAAAGTAACAGAATAGTTATTTTTGATGCACTTGTACATTATGGGTATCAAATGAAAGGGATTCTTGAGAGCAACTGGAAAAATAATGTGATGTTATTGTAGATCCAATATGGCGAACCATCCAAGATAGCCGAATACTTATTTTTAGCCTACTTCTACAATATGGATATCTATTAAAAGGGCTCATTGAGAGTAACTCGAAAAATAATGTGACGTTTTTCTAAATCCAATATGGCGGAACATCTAAGGTGGCGGAATAGTTATTATTTTTGCATCTTATTGTTTATGCATATTATTTATGCAGAAATCTGCAATACGGTTATCAAATCAAAGGACTTGCCGAGAATAATTAGAAAAATAATGTGACAACCTAGCCAGTGGTAACTAAAAAGTAAAAAATAAATTATAAGCAAAAAATAATTTTTAGAAAAAGCTTTTATTTAAACGCCCTAAAAAGGAGAAAATAAAATTTGTCTTTTAAATTTTAACTATCAACTCATAACCTCATTGTACACAATTTATATGATTATAAAAGCTTGTCGCGTTAACCAATATTTAATTAAATTGAAACTTTAAAAATTGAAACTTAGCATATTTTACATAATTAAATTTAGGTTAGATAGTTTAGTTACACAAGTAAATCACGCGACAAGCTTTTATGATCATATAAATTGTGTACAATGAGGTTATGAGTTGATAGTTAAAATTTAAAAGACAAATTTTATTTTCTCATTTTTAGGGCGTTTAAATAAAAGCTTTTTCTAAAAATTATTTTTTGCTTATAATTTATTTCTTTTACTTACTGTATTTTGTGTGTGTGCATAACCGTAAAGTTTTATTGTTTATATGGATGGGGAGCAAGCAAGTACATTGAATGATCAGAAAGGAGAAGAGAACCGAGGAATATGCCACTATGTAATAGTAGTAGGCCTCAATTTGAGACATTGCTTCCATGTCTTGTGTCTTACAAGTGCTAAGAAATGAAAATAATTTAGGTTATACACTGTCTCACTACGCCACGAGGGTCAAATTCAAATTCAAAATATTCCTTCGACTTTCGAATCGTCGAATAAACATATAAACAACAAAGCTACCAAAACATTATAAATATATATCAAAATATTAAAACCATAAAAACTATTTCGAAGAAAGCTTTCTCACATATGAGAACGGAAAGATAAATGGGAATAAGACGCGTAAAAGAATAAACCATCGAACTGTAAGTGACAGATTCATACTTTATTGTTTTGTTAGATGTGATTTGTTGGCGATGCGAATATTTTTATTTCACCACTTATATTATAATTTACTGATCGATGTACTGTACCAGCATAAAAAAATAAAACTAAAAGATAGATAAGTAATTCACTATTTTTACATAAATAAAGTAAACTCTTGCAGAAATTAAATATATGTAATACTTACAGAAAATAAATGGGAATTATTTTAAAGAAAAAAAACATATTAAAATTGTAAGCCGCTGTATTAAATCTCATTAGGGCTGTTAATTATTACTACATAGCCGAAGACCACTTAAGTCGTTCCGGCCGCTCTTAGCGTTTACTTTACGCAACTTCAATCTTTTAACTTAAGATGACTTTCATGTTAAAAGCGTTCAGAATATAAATTAATTAGAGAGTTTCTGAGTTTTATAATTCTAAAGGTATAAGCTTTGAATATAACATTCACTGTGTAAAATCCTTCATGTTTGAATTCTTTAGATAATTTCGTACTCCTTAGGCTAAAAGGTTACGTTACATTTTGTATCTATATGTAAATTGTGTACATTACATTTTAATAGTTTAATTACTTAAAATGCAAAGGGAACCTAGTATTAAGACATTCCGTAAAAAAATGAAATTACTATATTTTTTTCTTCGGATATAAAGTCCGCAAATTGCGGACTTTATATCCGGGATTATTTAGAACAAGAAACGACAACATGGACCGAATATATAAGAAAAAAATATAGTAATTTCATTTTCAAAAATCCTCATATATTTTTTTATACTATATTTTTTAGTCCTCAAAAGTTTAAAGCTTAGTTATCTGTGAGAATGTTAAGGTTCATTCCCTAGAGACGCATGAAGCGCATGCCAATAAAGCTTAACTGATTGATTTTCAGGTAGCAAAGCCAAATGTTTATAAACGACCGTAAGCTATCATGCGGTGAACAGCGCTCTATATTTAAACTACGTTATCTCGCAAAAGCGATAAAGCTAACCGAAAAAAAAAATCTTATATTATGTACATGTTAAAAGTTACTATAAATTCAACTTCGCGGAGTATCCCGCATATAGCAGGGTAGGCAGAGGGAACCCAGTGGTAATTATATTAGCAAAATTTAAACTGTCTTTAACTTTAAAATAGTTTATTAATATTAAATAGAATTATTTTAAAAAAAATATCATTCTATAATTGCAGATTTTCTTATAAATATTTCTTTTAAATATATTTTTTTACATATTTATACAGTTTATACATGTTTAAGTATAAATATATACTATAATATTTAGAAAAATCCGCTTCATATCAGGCTTAGATACATAATTGATACTGTAAGAGCCGAGCGTTAGTTCTCTGCAAATCGTGACACACTTGATTAATTGCCTACAATAGTTCCCCTGATTGATTACTTTGTAATCTTGTTTGTTACTTTAGGGGCGATCAGTTATTATACCACGGCCGCATATTTTTCATATTTTTAACGATTTATTAGCAAGACAAGAAATTGACATGATAAATTGCTAATAGTTATGCCTAAAATTAATTTAATATAGTAATTAATCTAAACATTATGTAGTGTAAAGCTAATTTTGAGCATTTTTAGGGTTCCATACCTCAAAAGGTAAGAACGAAACCCTGTTAAGATGACTGTGATGTCAATATGTCAAGACCTTTTATCTCAAGATCGTATAGAGGTTTGAAGCTGAAATTAATATTATAAATATTCAATTCTAGTCTATTATTTATTAACATTTTCAATTCTTAGTTCTGGTACAAAGGCAAAAGCAAAATATTTCGAAAATTCGGCGGAAAGTAGGGGACTTTTCTTAACACTAGGTTCCCTCGGCCTACCCTGCTACACGCAGGAATACAGCGTGAATATACAAATAACACTGAAATTCAACATCATATATCAAAACGTCCGTTTATCATCTTTAATTCTCCGACAATTCGAAAAGATAAGATGAAGTCTAAGGAGAATTCCTCTATTATTTGAAACGGGTCTGACAGGAAAACTTTTAGTTCTTCTACTTGGAAAGTTTTCTAGATATACACTATTAATAGCGTTTAAGGGAACAAATCGACCATGACTGGCCATAAAATATATTGTATTGAGCTTATTTAGATATTTATTAGTTAAGCACTTTATCCGAACCGTTATCATTAACGGTATCACTAGTTGGATCTTTCTTTTCAATATTGTTGTTTTGTTTACTTATTTTATATTTTTATGATAATAAAATTAAAGAAATAATTTAAGATCTTATCATTTTAGAAATTCTTTATGATTTTAGAAAATAAACGGTATTTTCAAAAACTTAACTTTTTTAAGAATTTTCTTATGTTTTTAAAGTTATATCAATACATAAACAATCTATATTTGTTAAGAAGAACTAAGCAGCGTAAATCCGCCTGTAGGATGTAGAGAGTTATATAAATTTACAAGCATTACATTTAAGATGACAATTTTTCTGAAACCAGAAATCTATAAATTGTCTATAGTTACTTATTGTTGTTTACAGTTATTATTAAATTATTTTATTTTTATTGTATATATTTCTTTGTACATTTAAAATTTAAAATTTGAACACATTTTAACATGTTTTAACATGTTATACATACACGTTAAGCAAAACATTATATTACACGTTAGTAAGTCAGTAAGTCTTTCTTCCAAAATTTTATGCTCAGCATCTCTCGGGACTCATTTGT
>JAEBDU010013039.1:239105-254596 GCA_016802625.1 Heliconius numata
TCGCATTGCAACACCACCTATTTAGTAACCACCAATACATAGTAACGTAGACACAAATAATAGGTGTTACACCCAAAAACTCAACAGACGATTCTTCGTTGTTAGGACTTCGTCACTAGTCACGGCCGCTACATTAATAAATAAAATATATACATAGATTTTCAATATACTTATATAACATTACAAATAATACGCACTTCCAGCGGCAATCACTTCTTCCAGCTCCCAAGGTAGATAATCAGAATATTTGTTTAAATCTAAAGTTGGGCCGTCTTTTTGAGCATTGACTCTATTAATTCTACTCAAGGACAAGCGGAAAGCTAAGTAGTGATTAGCTTTCTGTCCCGAACTCTTGTAGTGCTTGTTGTAATCTTTCATGTATTTCTCAAATAATTCCAATTTGTTCTTGGTATCGTAGTGTGGCTTATCACCGCTGGCCACGACGACGGCGGCGAGCAGGACGATGCAAATGAATATTTTCATTATTAACGTTGATTGCCTTGTATACGGAACTCGTGACTACAATCAAATATAGAATGACGATTTCGAAGACGTACCGGTCATATATATAGGAGAGCTGTATAAGGGTATTAATTGTAATTATAATTTGCTTAACCCGCCATTGGTGACGTTAATTTGATTTACATCTTTGGTGACGCCGGTCTGACTGACCGGGATTTTCATGTCTTAAATGGTCCATTAGGAACTCTTGAAAAATAAACAAAAATATATATCGAAGTTCCCTAGGTAAAGTATGAAAAGTAAAACTGCTACTTTTCAAGAGAGCGATTTAAAGTTTATTTTTTTTATTTATAATTATTTTTATTTTGATACAAACTTGGATTTATAGTTGTGTTACGATAACAAACTATTACTACAATACTTACTACTATTATCAATAGTGTTCAAAAAAATTAAGTTCAAATAGTATACTACAAAAATGAACATGCATCTATATATATAAAAATGAAACCCGTTTTCCTTGGTCACGGCATCACGCGTGAATGACTGGACCGATTTCACTAATTCTTTTTTTGTTGTATTTGTTATTATTAGGAGAAGGTTCTTACGGAAAAAAATATTAAGAAAACCTCTCAGAAATATTGAAAAGTGTACATTTAATTTTGCATATTTTAAAAAACCTACCCGTTGAGACACTTTCGCGCATGCGCTGCTTTATTGGTAAGTACTACATGAAAAAAATGTACTGGAGTATTGTTCCCCTTAATAAGATCTACAAAAAAGTCTGCGACGGCATATTCGTATCTTTTAAGAATAACGTGTAGTGATCATTTTTCTGTCTAAAAATAATAATTTCAATATATTTTTTATTGTGAGTCATATTTTTCCATAATGGTATTAATCCTTATCCTTTAAAATACTTTATTAATTTTCTACGTTAAACGAAGATAAAATTTTCTTTTTACACTATTTCGAAATTGTGAATAGTTTTAGAGAAAAACGCATTTAATTGTTGACACATCCCGCCGTTGACACATCAGCTGTATGTTACTCAAGTTTCACTTATCCCTTACTCTCAGCATATAAATAAGTATATTAGTTACGTTGGCCATTTAATGTAGATCAAAACTGTCTTTTACTGTTTTTCATATTAATAAGTACTTTAGTAGTTGTTACAATATCAAAAAATCCTTGCTGCGAAACGGCTCGCCACTCGCCATGCGTCCGCCGCGCCCGCCTGCCTTACACGCATCGGTGGTTCAGTGGTAGAATGCTCGCCTGCCACGCGGGCGGCCCGGGTTCTATTCCCGGCCGATGCATTCTATTTAATTTACCTCACAGACAGCCACGTAGTGCTTGCTTTTCACAAGGGACAGAATTAACCACAAGCTCGAAAAAAAAACCCGCCTGCCTTTATAGCAACGAAGATTTAGATGCGTTTGCACGTATTGAATAATTGGAGTTGAATGTATTATTTCAGCGCGATATATTTGGTTTCATATATTGTGTAGTAGTTATTAGTAGGTAGTCATTTAACTATCTAAAAATAGTCATTTAAATATATTTTAATAAGTACTTGGAAAGATTAGTAGCACAGATTTAAAATTATGGTACCTACTAAAAAATCCTTGCTGTGTAAAACAATTGGAAAATCCTTATTGAAACTACGAAAATGCGGGTTGCATTAGAGTTTAATTAATTTTCACATTATCTTAAGTGCTTTGCAAACATACAATATATGAATAATCCAGTAGTAAAAGCGGGCGAAGCCGCAAGAGGGTCGCTAGTTTTGAATAGAAACTGACATTTTCGATTATATACAGAGAACTGAGTTCCACCAATCAACGTCTTAATTCGGCGGAAAATGGAGAACGAAGTGTCTTAAGACAAGGTTTCCTCTGCCTACCCTGCTGTGTGCGAGATACAGCGTGAAGATGATTTAATTTTTATTTCCGATACCTGTATATTATACACTCAAGTTTTTTTTAGTTTAGATTCAACGCACAGAAGACCCCTGTACAATTTTAGTATATTTATATAATTTTCTTTATACGTCTTTTATTCTCTGTCTCTCATCTTTTATTTTCATGAACTTATAAAATATGATTTATCTAGTATGAACTGAGTTGACAAGCAAACAAAATATAGAACTTATTATATTTTTTTTATGGAAAAAGGATGGCGGTGATGCCGGGGGAAGATTCCACGTGATCTTGTATTCAATCGACGCTGGTCTCTTACACAAAGAGCGTTGATTACAATGCACCATGTTTCACGCATATTGCCCGAGGATTGTGTGTTTTCTTTGAAGTATTATGCATATTAGAATAGTAGTTGTATGACTGTTGTTATCTTTTATAACAAGTAGAATAGTTATATTAAAACATAAATGGATATCATTACGGCGAAGTTATTGTTTCATGTATGGTATGTATGGTAATAGATCGTATAATACAGGAACAAATGTGTATAATATGGTAAAAACAAATATTTCTGCTGATCTTGCTTTTATTTGACTAATAATTATAATTTACTAATAAATATCTATTAACTCTAAAATCCAAGAATCCTTTGTTACGGACACATTCTACCCCGCCGTCTTCAACATTAAAGCCCAACGACACAGCACAGAATTTCTTTATTTTAGTTTTATGTCAAAATGATCCTTAAATATATATCAATAATGTTTGTTCTAGCAATAAAATATATAGAAATAAGAAATAAGAAGTTACTAAAGTCTTGGGTCTTAAGCCATACCTCGAATTTGTTGTGTCAAATAAATAATGTTACATAAAAATAAGAGGATACTAAAACAAACAGGATGCTAAAAATAAATAATACAAAACTAATAATATAATTTCATAAATAATTATTGAATAGTTTGCAAATAGTTATTGTAACTTGAGTTATTTCGACACCAAGCTAATCTAGACACTTTGCAAACTTGATTATGGGCTGTCAGAACTTGAGAGAGAACCGAAAAACTTGCTGCTCCTCAGATGGTCCTACTGAGATGATTGAATTTAAACAACATAATCCAACAAGCGCCAGATGCGATCGTTGCTTTCAAGTAAATGATCACCCGTTTCTATATTTACTCCAGAGTAAGATATTTTTTTTAACGTCACTTTCCGCTGAATTCTAGAGGCATTGTGTTGAGTGGCGGATCTCAACGCCGCGCTTTGCCTCGACACCACAGCGACGAAATGGAAATATAAATTTAAATAATTATTTCAATTCCTCGAGTGGGGATCGAACCCACAACCAGCCACGTGTACAAGCATTTGCGCCCCTGCGTCTTGGTCATTGATCTCTATTCTAAATATTATACATTTTCATATTAAATTGGACTATTCTTTAAAATTTCAAAACAGATAAATTTATAAATTTTATAATTATATTTTATTTAAGAAGTAAATCTGAGGAACATTGGAATATTAAGTTTTTTTTTGTCTACAAATATACATTTTTTAGCTTCATTCTTTATCTCCTTAATTTAAGTGATGCGACACTAAGTTTTATTACTCATGGGACCACCCTACGAAAGATACGCAAAAGATAAAATACATTATGCACATTCGTAGTATTCAATAGAACAACATTATTAATTAATATTTTGCTTTAATTTAATTTAATTTTGTACGTACCGTTAATTAATTTATAATATAAACAAAATCCTGATAACATCCGCTATTCCAATATTAACGATTATTATTTATAGTGTTTACCCATACACGATAGTGTTTAAAATTTACACGTGAAACCATTAGATGTTATATTATAGAGATACCAAACTTTTGTAATTTATGTTCTTTAGTTATCTAAAACAATACGACCGAATATAAACGTATAATGTATATATTTACGTATTTTGTCTTTGTCTCTCTAAATATATCTATCTCGCTTCCCTGATTGATGGCACCGGAGATTGCACGTCAGTATTAGAGGAGGATGTATGGACTATTTAGTTGCTACCGGATGGTATATAGAGCGGAAAATATAAAAGAAACTTATAATTATAGACTGACGTATGAAAAGATTGTTTACTCTTATATACGTACTAGCGACCCCCTTGCGGCTTCGCCCGCTTTTATTACTGGATTATTCATATAATGTATGTTTGCTTAAGATAATGTGAAAATTAATTAAACTCTAATGCAACCCGCATTTTCGTAGTTTCAATAAGGATTTTCCAATTGTTTTACACAGCAAGGATTTTTTAGTAGGTACCGTAATTTTAAATCTGTGCAACTAATCTTTTCAAGTACTTATTAAAATATATTTATATGACTATTTTTAGATAGTTAAATGACTATTTTTAAACGGAAGAAATTATAAACAAAAGCCTACCTTCTAATAACTACTACAAAAAATATGAAACTAAATATATCGCGCTGAAATAATACATTCAATTCCAATTATACAATACGTGCAAATGCATCTAAATCTTCGTTGCTATGCCTCTATAGCGGGCGGGTTTTTTTTTTCGAGCTTGTGGTTAATGCTGAAGAGGGTATTCTGTCCCTGATGAAAAGCAAGCACTACGTGGCTGCCTGTGAGGAAAATTAAAGGAGAGAATGCATTGGCCGGGAATCGAACCCGGGCCGCCCGCGTGGCAGGCGAGCGTTCTACCACTGAACCACCGATGACTGCTCATAACGCGCTTGTATAAGCAAAACGTCGCGGGGCGCGTTTCGCAGCAAGGATGTTTTGATATTGTAACAACTTCTAAAGTACTTATTAAAATGAAAAAACAGTAAAAGACAGTTTTGATCTACATTAAATGGCCAACGTAACTAATATACTTATTTATATGCTGAGAGTAAGGCATAAGTAAAACTTGAATCGGCACAGCTGATGAGTCAACGGCGTGATGTGTCAACAATTAAATGCGTTTTTCTCTAAAACTAGTCACAATTTCGAAATAGTGTAAAAAACAAATTTTATCTTCGTTTAACGTAGAAAATTAATAAAGTATTTTAAAGGATAAGGATTAATACCATTATGGAAAAATATCCCTCACAATAAAAAAATATATTGAAATTACTATTTTTAGACAGAAATATGATCACTACACGTTATCCTTAAAAGATAAAAATATGCTGTCGCGGACTTTTTTGTAGATCTTGTTAAGAGGAACAATACTCCAGTACATTATTTTCATGTAGTACTTGCCATTAAAGCAGCGCATGCGCGGAAGTGTCTCAACGGGTAGGACTTTAGACACATTTATCGTATTTATGTTAATTTACATAAGAATGTACAAATAATAAACTATATATAAACCTTCCCTGAGAAATACTCGACCTAATGGTGAAAACCGCATAAAAATCCGTTGGGTGGTTTAGAAGAAGAAGAGTTAGAAAGTTCAGACAGACACGAAAAGCGACTTTGTTTTATAAGATATAGGATAGGATACGAGTATACCGTTGTTATGACGGAGAGCTATTGATTTTACGTCAAGACTAAAAAATGTTTTGTAGAATGATTATTCTGATTTAAATATTTTTTTAAAGTAAGAATTTTCTGAATTTGCACAATATACCTACTTTATAATAATTTTATGTAATAACTTGTATTTTGCTGAAAAGTCATCAAAAATATAGATTTTTCTTTAATATACTGAACTAGGAGCCGATTTATGATATTGTAATAAAATGAAAGCATATTTATTTATATTATTATAAATATGAAATTTACAGTCAATGTAATTGAAAAATTACATATTAATATAGTTTTTGTAAGAAAGCCCTCTAGAGACTGACAGCGAAGGCAAAATCTATTTTGTTCCAGCGTTCTTACTTTACGTCAAAGTGATGATAAATAAGACTTGCCATTCTATAAGCCCTCCCCGAAGTATAAAGTAAATGTATTCTTATCTACATATATAAAACTGTTTTATGTATAATTCTTTCGTTGTGTATCAGGAGAGAAATTAATATTAAGAGACCTTATTTTCTGGTTTCCACACGAATTCTAGAGCTGGGAAATGAAAATAATTTATTGATCCCGATGGGGATAGAACCTACAACCGTGCCTTGCTGTTATTGATCAAATTAGTAATCTGGATGTAAATATATGAAGTAAATAATTAAATCTAGTAAATAATGTAATTGTATTTGCTTCATCTTTTTCTCCGACTACCTACTACAAGTATAGTATATATAGTAAGTAAGGAATTGTTTTCGCATAAAGTTGTTTTCAGTTATGATTTGTTCCTCAGACTTCTATAAGATTTCCTGCGGTCTTTGTTGTCTATTATAATTAACTGCAAGTTTCAGTAGTCTTTCGCAATGCAAAGTCTTATTTATAATCTTATTATTAGGAAAGGTTCCCTGCCTATCCTGCTATGTGGGAAAACAGTGTGAAGCTGAAAAAAATACAATGATCATTCTATTAATATATTACTTATAATTAATGAAATGTTGAATACGAAAATTTGCAAAACAAGTATCAATTAGATATATGAAATATTTGTATATTTGAAATTATAACATAAGTAACAACCTGCTTCTTCTGTTCTGTTAGTTTGCAAAAATTCTAGTCAAAATCTATATAAATCGGAAATAAATTTTAAGAGGAATACTTTACATATATTGAATACGGCGGAATTCCCACAACAAAGAAGTAGAAAGCAGTGCCAATAAAAGGGGACGATTGGCTCGCGTTTGACGAAATGGTAAAGGTTATCACGATTTCAATTTCAGCTCTATACATTGAAAATTTTACTTGAAATATTTTCTAGACTTACCTGTATTGTAATGTAAAAGTAACATAAAATACTGCTACACATGATTATATACCTAAAAAAATAAAATCAGCTTCACGCAGTATCCCGCATACGGCTGGGTAGGCAGAGGGAACATAGTGTTAAGACACTCCGTCCCCTACTTTCTACCGAATTTTGGAGGCATTGCGTGTTAACTGGCAGAACTCAACGCCGCGCTTTGCCTCGACACCAGAGCAAAGAAATGGAAGTATAAACGTAAATAAATATTTCACTTCCTTGAGTGGAGATCGAACCCTAAACCGTTGCGTTACAGTCACACCCTTGTGCCGCTGCGCCACGACTGCCTCTTATATACCTGAGCATTATATATTAAAGGTGTAATTTATATAAATGTAAAATTTTAAACATTTTTGAATCCCTTACTGATTTTCTTTTCAGGTGACACTTGTAATAGAGACATTGTGCACATGGTAGCATAATTCAATGCTGCGCTTTTAGAAAGAATAAGGAAACAAAATTAAACTTCATGATTTGCCGCATAGGTATCATCATAGGCAAAGAGGCTAGTGATAAGTCACAATTCCTTAGTTATTTTACAGTACAGTAAAGGCACTTAGTTCCACACAATCCATTTTCGAGATATTGCGCGTTCAGTGACAAAACTCATCACGCATTTTCTTATTACTCTAATAGGTAAATGAAAAGAATTAATTCCCCACAGTGGGAAACGAACCTACAACCGCGGCGTTTACAGCTAGACGTTGTGCCACTGCGGCATTAAATTACTACTCTATATTTAAATATCTAAATAGAAAAATCCGCAACCAACGCAGGATGAAATTACAATTTATATACAGCCATCACCTAAGCCGCGGTTTTTTTTATGTAATCCCAATATCTATACTAATATAATAAAGCGGAAGAGTTTGTTTGTTTGTTTGTTTGATTGCTAAGATCTTTGGATCTACTGGTCCGATTTACTATGTTTTTGTTTTGTATGAAAGCTGCATTCTTCAGAAGTGCTATAGGCTATATAACATTACATTACACATATAAACTAATATATTTTAAAGTACTTTCTAATTTGACATGCAATTTATTCTGCCATGTTAATAACAACCGTCGCGTCGCTACGCAACCGCTACCGCGACATTTTGAAATTATAGTTTACTGTATAACATGCTAATAAATAATTAAGTAGATGTCACTGATTCGAAATGACCTAGCCTTCGGGCGGCATTGTATGAGTATGACCGACGCGAAAATATTCTTATAGTTCAAGCAGGCGTAGCCGCGTCCGGGTCCACTAGTGTATAAATAAAGCCGTTCTCAATCTAGTTTTAACCATGCATATTTAACTATAGTATTCGGTAAAAGGTTCATAATTTGTATTGGCCTACGATCCCAGTGCATAAATCTGCAAGTATCAATTTTTTTATGCATCTATACTAATATAATATAGCGGAATAGTTCTTTTATTTGTTTGTTTTTTAAACGCTAAGATCTTAGGAACTACTGGGCCGATTTACTTTCTTTTTATTTTGTATGAAAACTGCATTCGTCAGAGATGCTATAAGCTATATAACATTACGGTGTAACTCTTAGATAGCCTTAAATAACGTAATAACAATAATAATGAACGCCATCGGATTGCTTCAAGCACGTGCGCTGCGAAAATAGTTAATTATATGTCACTACGTTGTATAATGCAAATAGTTTATCTTATTAGTTCTTAACAAATGATTGAAAATTGAACTGATCTTTCAACTTCCTTATGATATACTAGTGATGTACCTTTATAAAATAAACTGAGATATTTACAAATCTAATACTATGCTGCATTCCTCTATAAGTCTATGGTAAGTAAAAACGTGTATTTGGATACATTTGTTATAATAATTAAAATATTTTTGACTTGTACAAAAATCAGAGGTTTAATCAAAACAGTCAAACGTTTTGAATTAGCTCCTATAGTTATAAATCAGTTAGTGCGTGTAATCAATTGGTGTGACCTCATTTGTTCGTGCGTATTTCACAGTAGAACTGAACAAACGACATTTCCAATAAATTTAGAACATTACAATGAGGATTACACATCAAAGCCACTCGATAGGGGTAATCAGGTTATATACGAACAAGTGATTGTGCTGACATTCTAAACTGGTCCCTGGAAATAGAACATTTAATGAAATTTTACTGATTGAATGATTATTTGTTATACAAAGGAACATTATAAATTGCTATATTGCTGTCATACTACCTCACTCAATGGAAATTAAAAACGTGTAAATTAAATAAAAACTTTCGTAAATGTTGTTTGTCGAGAAAATTTAAGCGCAAATAGTTAATGGATTTTAACTCGATTCTCGATCAAAATGCTAACTCCGTTTAAGCTCGTGAGTTTCAATATAATTTTGACGAGTTTGGTAAAATTTGCTTTTGTTAAATCGGGTCGCCTTTTAATTAACTATTTAAAATGAGGTAGAGTGTTGGAATTGTTGGAAATAGTTCTAGCTTAAAAGTAAGCTATTAAATTTTACAATTTCTTTTTCATCCACTTAATTTCCACGTCTAAATCGTATAAAGCTTTGTCTTGAGTGAACGAGTGTGGTTCAGCAGCACAGCTATCAAAATACAAGTTATTTCTTTTTTTGGGACTTAGAATTTATATTACTTAACATAAAGCTTTTCTCATTCTTATCAACTCAACTAGACGCCGCGTTTTGCCTCGACACCAAAGTGAAGAAAGGAAAATATAAATTTAAATAAATATTTCCTTCCTCGAGTGGGGATCAAACCCACAACCAGTCAATTTTGCAGCACACTTTGTGCCCCTGCTCCACGATTGGCCTTCGATAGTGATGATCGTATTTTTATTTTTATTATGTACTTTTTATGACAATTACCTTATTATTATATGAAACCAAAAAATATTACATACTAAAAAACTAGATAAGTATAACACTTCTATCATTTATCTTTGAAAGAAGAGAGAATTTTCGCTATTAGTTTGAACTGATCCATTTCTCGCAGACAAGAGTTCTGGAGCCTCGCCAACCCCCGTCCGCCGCCGGCACAGTGCAGCGGTGAGCAACGACTGACATAAATCGCCTTTATTGAATTGCGATTGACGATATTTGAAATTCTGAATAGATTTTTATATGATTTCTTTTCATGGATCATATTGTGTTAGAGATATAAAAGTAGTCGCTGTAATTTAAATATTTTAATTTTTTTTATAAATAAATTAATTAAATAATAAAATATTTATTATTATAGAAGTATATGGCCATACCCGCGTGTTTCTAATATTGAAACTTCGATTGTTTCTTTTAAACCTAAAATCTGTGATTAATATTTTATGGGGTTCTATATAAAATTGTAATTATTATAATATTATTTATTTATACAGACAGGCAGATAAATAATTTATGCCTTTGTTTGGCCTACAATGGGCTCTTTTATACAAACGTTAACATCATGCATTTACTTCAATCAGACCGTTGACAACTATAACACTCTATATTATATTATACTCTATTAAACGAACCGCTTATATTCACATTCTATCACAAGCTTTAACTTTGCCATAAATTTAATCATTAAATAATAATTAATAAATTCCTTTTTACACTCTACAACTAAAATAAAATTATTTTATCAGTGATAAATTTACCTCTAACAGAGATTTTTTACTACTAGCGAAATGACCCGACAAAAAGAGCATAAATGTATTATTATTATAGTTATTCTCATTATATGAACATTTTATAGACGCCCATTAATTATTTACAGTACTCTCGCAATCACCATATGTTAGGCAGCCTCGCGCTATACAAGAGAGATAAGAAACAGATATGGGGCCTCCAAGTGTTATGTTTTCATTCATGGTATTGTTATCGGTTTTCTATGATTCGTTTTGTTTTGACCTTTAAGATGTTTAAACAAAACTCATTCCAGACGGAGCATAACGATGATATTATGTGATTAATAATTATTCAATAGGCGTACCTGTTTTTTAAGTTTAAGTCAAGAAGTTTGAAAAAAAATAGAATGAAGGAGCACATTTTCGATGCCAAGAATGGGCGTGTATTGCGAAACTCAGATTTATTGAAAAACCTTATATCGTCGCTAGATAAAACTGATATACCTATTTCTAGAATCAAAGAAAGAATCCACAAGGCTATTGAAACCCAAAAGTATCTAATTTTTTAGTAACGAAGACGATCGAAAACTTTTACCATATGGGACTACTACGTAATATAAAGGTAATTCGAAATATTAAGAAGCAGAAGAATAACAATCTCTTCTTTCATTTTTATGTGAAATACTATAACTTACACAGATGTTCATATCAATACCCCCATCAGAAAGCCATAAATACCATGCCGCTGACATAAATTATTTCTAATCGACGCTTAGTACTAAGCGTATTTAGAGTACAATGAATAAGAATTTATATCACAATCGCCACACTGGCTTGGAATCGTTCCAAGAGTGAAGAATAATATCTATTTACGACACAGATGAAACTAGGAGATCTTCATTACTGCTCCAAACTTTCCCTGCTGTCTCCGATAAGACGTAATTTACCCACTTGCAAATAACAAACTAAACCTTTCATCGGAGTATCAAATTCAAACTAAGTTCTCTGATTCTGCAAATCTAGATATTTAACTCCTTAAAGTTGGATCCTACCAAATATGGAAATGAAGATTTGACGTCATGAATACATTTAGACGGCCCTCGAATTAATATAGATAGAATTTTATACGCAAAAGCAACCGTAAGATAAAAATATATTCAGACAAAATCATTGAACACAATTTATATAAGATTTAATAACACTTTGCAAACACCAATTTAGAAGCTTCGTTAATTTTATTATAAAACGTATAAATTACTTTAATTAAATAAACGTAACTTTATTAAAATAAATTAAAGATTAATAAAGGATGAGAAAAAATGGTTTCCAGTCTGGTGGAAGCACTTAACGATAACGTCTCTGTAATAAATGTTAGTGCCACTCGCCTTTTATTTATAAATTGCTCCGTTTATTTAAAAAAAATACGTTTTCTTAATAAGTATTTTTCGTTCTTAAGTGTGGAATAATACCTACTTTAAAAATGCTAAAATAAAATAAAAAATATTGTTATACCTATACTTTTTATATAAAATAATAATAACGAAACCTCCCAATAAGCAAAAGGATGGCATATAATATTTATGAACTTCATAACCAATTCAGGAATCGTAATCGTGTGACGTGTGTTTGACAAAAATTGTATGCCTGATTAAAAATTATAGCAATGTCACAATTCTGTTAATATCGCTCACTAATTTTACTCTTACCATTTTTTGTAATTTATTTGTTCTTATAGTTCTATTTTATACTTTGTTTTTGCACTACTAACCATTGAACGCGATATATATCCTCTAAGTTTATCTCTCCTTTCGTCACAACATACTACCTGATTTCTTAGACATACTATTTTTTATAATCAAAGCAATCTATTATACTAATTGCATAGCCGTTTTTGACTAAATTAATGATCTGCCTTCTTTACGCCCACAAAAATGGCGCGACATCGATCATATTCTAAGTGCGCTACCATATGGTCCCACAATATGAAAAAAGGTTTTAAATGTGGAATCCAATAACAGAATCCAAATTCATTCCACTAAAATAAATAAGAACAACTGAAAAAGCGTTTCGAATCGTTCAGGCATCAAAGTTAATCGAGATAAAATCTATACTTATAATAAAATCATAAGAGAGTCGGTGTCTGTACTTGGAAGGTATTTAAAAAAAGTTATTGGGAACCTTTATAAACGTAATAGAACCCAAAACAATGATTTTTAAAATTTTTGTCTGTTTGTTTGTGCGTTTGTTATCGCTAATCTCAGAATTGGCTTTAACTATTGAGTTCTGGCAATCTTCGGAAAACATCTAGGGTTTATTTTATTTCAATCGGTTCATAAATAAAAAAGTAATGTCAATTTAAAGTACTTAATTTGACAAAAGTTCCTGAAATCGGTACAGAACCCTCTGCGAGCGGGTCTGACTTGCGCTTGGTCAGTTTTTTCTTAAATACACTTAAATAAACATTTGTATATTTCAAGCGGGCGTAGCCGCACGGGACTCTTTTTTATATTTTTCTGTATAATGCATTATTTACAAGCAAGCCGCGACGGACATGTTGTGTACAAAAACATGTAAAATGTTCACTGGGGTATTCCAAACATGAAGTAATATTTTATTGCTAATAGTATTTTAAACGGCACGTCGTGATCGGTCAGTTACTATTTAATTTATTTGCGTAAAAATTGCTACTATTTGAGTGCAAATAAATGTTAATTTATAGAAAACATTGTAATTTTCAATGAACTCCTTTGTTACACAAAATACTCATAATACAGTGATAACATTTCAGTTTAATTCATAGAAGTACCTATGTAATTTTTCATCAATGTTTTCTTATGATGTTATCACATAAAACTATTGTCCATTTACAGACAATCATTTTGCCTACAAAGTATAAATAAATCATTGGTACGTGGCGTTTTTCACATACTTTATTCGGAAAATATCATGAATGTGATAGGTATATGAGTCATAATATGTTCATCAAACAAATACAAATATAATATATATAATAAAATTTATTAGGATAAGAATTATGTTTTAATTCAAAAAAAGTGAATTAAAAATACAAAAGTCGTAGAGTACATCAGCAGGAACGAGTCATTATCTTTTATCGGGATTTTCTGGAGTTTACGGGTATCCTGAAAATAGAATTAAATCACATTAATAAACATTAACAGGCAGAAAGTATATGGATACTAAATATTAATAATTACATGTATATACTTTGTACTAATATGCTGAGCAAATAAATGTTTTTTTTAAATTTATTTATTTGTGCTGTCGTTTGTTATTATAATATCGCCCTAAATTTACGTTAATTAATCATGGCATTTTATAATAAAAGATTTTAGTGTTTTATAAGGATACCAGTCCGTTAATTGTTATTTTTGTAAAGCAATTCAAGAACGGCGCGAATGCACATAAAAGGATAGGCTGGTGGACATTAGTGTCAATACAGTCTGTTCACATCTTTCCGCTGAATTCTGGAGGTATTGCGTGTTAAATGGCGGAACTCAACGTCGCGTTAATCACCTAATCACTGGTAACTACCAGGGCTAAATGAGGTAATAGTTACTAGAGCGACGAAATGAGACTAAATTGTTCATGACGGACACTATATTGAAAGATAAAATTTAAAGAGAGAATGTAAATAATATATTACAAATTAAACTCACTTGGAAAAACACCTCTCATTTTTGCCAACTCGCTTGGTGTATAATCGGCGAACTGGTTTATACCGAAAGTAGCGCTGGTACTTTCAGCATTAGACTTATTAATTTGATGCAAGGACTTCACGAAGGCTTGATAATGCTCCAATCTGTCATCCTCACTCTTATATTCCTTGTTGTAATCTCTTACAAATATCTGGAATAATTCCGGGGCGTTATTGACGTCGTAGTATTTTGGCTTGTTAGCGCTAGCCATAGCGACCGCGACGAGCAGGACAATGCAACTGATTATTTTCATTTTTAACGCTGTTTTCCCTATATGCAGGATTAGTGACTACTATCAAATCTAGAATGATGATTTCGAAGATTAACTGGACATATATATAGGTAAGCTGTGTAAGTGTTAATTGAATTCATAATTTGTTTTTTGTTTAATAGTCATGTGATGAATGTGATGTATTTTCGTATTATATCACGTGCTTCAATCCAAGGACATGTATACATAAAAAACCAATTTTTCAGAAGACGTAAGGCGCAAAAAATTCTTATAGCTATTCTACTATCATCATTATCGTAGCTATTAGAAATTTAGATTTATTTTTAAAACATATGTAAAGTAGTATTTTAGTATTTAGGTCTCTTTACCATGTAAAATTTGATTTTTTTACTAAAACACATTCTTCTTTTGTTAGTATAGGATTTTTTTTCTTGCTTTACTTTTATTGTTTATTTTATTAAATACTAGCGGGCGCGCGCAGCTTCGCTTACGTATTTAGGGGTGAATTCCAATATACTATTAAACATGTGTTCAATTAAATACTTTTAATAGTCTGAATTTCAAATTTTATAAAAATTGGTCCCGATTTAAAAAAAAATCTATACATACTTTCAACCCCTTATTTGCACCCTTAGGGGAAGAATTCTAGAAAACCATTAAACATGTGTTCAATTAAATACTTTTAAGAGTCTGAATTTCAACTTT
>JAEBDU010013039.1:254606-351755 GCA_016802625.1 Heliconius numata
ACCATGAAACATGTGTTCAATTAAATACTTTTAAGAGTCTGAATTTCGAATTTTATAAGAATCGGTGCCGATTTAATTTTTTTTCCATACAAACTTTCAACCCCTGTTTCACCCCTTTAGGATAAAAATTTTTCAAAATCGCTTCTTAGTGGATGTCCAGATTACGAAAGTAAACATCTGTCCAAATTTCACGTTTCTACGCACAGCGGTTACGGCTGTGCGTGCGGCTTACCTCAGTCAGTGAGGACAAGTCCTTTTATATATATAGAAAAGACAAGGTAATTGAATATACGTTAAATTGTAAAAGTATAAGTTACTTTAATTAAATAAACGTATAAGTTACTTTAATTAAATAAACCTAACTTTATTAAAATAAATTAAAGATTAATAAAGGATGAGATAAAATGGTTTCCAGTCTGGTGGAAGCACTTAACGATAACGTCTCTGTAATAAATGTTAGTGCCGCTCGCCTCTTATTTATAAACTAGCGGACGCGCACAGCTTCGCATGCTTATTTGGACCCTTAGCAAATAGCCCTTTTCATTTACCAATAAACCATGAAACACGTGTTCAATGAAATATTTTTAAGAGTCTCAATTTCAAATCTTATAAAAATCAGTGGGGATTTAAAGATTTTTCCATACGAACTTTCAACCCCTTATTTGCACCCCTAGGGGATGAATTAAAATAAACCACGAAACATGTATTCAATGAAATGTTTTTCAAATTTTATAAAAAGCGATCGCGATTTAATGTCCATACGAACTTTCAACCCCTTATTGGCACCCTTAGGGATTAAATTTTAAAAAACCGTGAAACACGTGTTCAATTAAATCATTTTAAGAGTCTGAATTTACAATTTTATAAAAATCGGTGCATATTTAATTTTTTTTCCATACAAACTTTCAACTCTTATTTCTCCCCTTTAGGGTTAAAATTTTTCAAAATCCCTTCTTAGTGGATGTCCAGATTACGAAAGTAAACATCTGTCCAAATTTCAGCAGCACAGCGGTTACGGCTGTGCGTGCTTCTTACCTCAGTCAGTGAGGACAAGTCCTTTTATATGTATATATAGATTGTTTCGTATATTTAAAAAAAAATATACGTCTTCTTAATAAGTATTTTTCTTTCTTAAGTGTGGAATAATACCTACTTTAAAAATGTTATAATAAAATAAAAAAAATATTATTATATGTACACTTTTTATACAAAATAATAATAATGAAACCTGCCAATAAGCAAAAGGATGGCATATAATATTTATGAACTTCATAACCAATTCAGGAATCGTAATCGTGTGATGTGTTTGACAAAAATTGTGTGCCTGATTAAAAATTATAGCAATGTCACAATTCTGTTAATATCGCTCACTAATTTTACTCTTACCATTTTCTGTAATTTATTTGTTCTTATAGTTCTATTTATACTTTATTTTTGCACTACTAACCATTGAACGCGATATATACGCCTTTAAGATTATTTCTCCTTTCGTCACTACATACTACCTGATTTCTTAGACATACTATTTTTATAATCTCATCAATCTTTTACACTAATTGCATGGCCGTTTTTGACTAAAAAAATGATTTGCCTTCATTTCATCCATAAATATAGCGTGTCATCGATCGTATTCTAAGTGCGCTACCATATGTAGAAATATATGAAGAAAAGATTTTAAATGTAGAGTCCAAAAACAGAATCCAAATTCATTCAACTAAAATAAATAAAAACAATTGAAATTACAAACGTTCAGGCACCAAAGTAAATCTAGATAAAATTTATAATATTTTGCAGTATCATACATTTTTTTACAAGCGAGCTACAGCCGTGACGGACATGTTGTGTACAAAAACATGTAAATGGTTGACTGGCGCATTTCAAACAGGAAGAAGCATTTTTTGCTAACAACCTTTTAAACGGTACCTCGTGATCGGAAATTTCAGTTGCTATTTAGTTTATTTGATTAAAAAATTGCTATAATTGCAGGAGCACAATTTGTGCCATTATATCTTAATACTTTATTAATTTTAATATTTTAATAATAATATTATTTTAACTATATTGAGGATTCGTGGCGCAGCGACACAAGGATGTGACTGTAACGCGACGGTTGTGGGTTCGATCCCCACTCGAGAAAAAGAAATTTTTATTTAAATTTATATTTTCATTTCTTCGCTCTTATTGTTGCCCATTCGATTAATCATTAATTCCAGTTATATTATTATTTATTTTCTTAGTCTATTTATTTATTGTATACTGAATGTAAGCCTATTATTAGTATTTTAGCAACAAAATTCAATATTTAATTTTTTTTTAATTATTTAAAAATTGTAATAAAGCTAGAGGAATTTCAGCATTATTATAACTTAAGTTGGACAAAGTAATCCCCATCATCAATTCTAAGTACCACAAGGGAGCAGTGATTTATTGAGACCGAAAACAAGGTAATGTAGATTTGGAAGAAATCTGTGTCTCTTGAGACTTTTTGATTACTATCAGAGTTAATATATCTTAGAGATGTAAGGTAATTTGAGGCCAGTCATCGCGCAGGAACACAAGTAGGAAAATAATTTCTTTTATTTCCATTTCACTACTACAAATAAAATATTGTACAGTTTTGAACTGAAAGTATTGAAGTAAATTAAAAGTACTTAAAAAATGAACTAACATTGATTAAAATTTAAAAAATAAATAAAATCGAATCAGCTTCACGCTGTGTCCGCCACCACATACAACGACAATGTCACAGCAGGCAATTAAGACCCATTCCACACTTTCCACCGAACTCTGAAGGAATTTCCTATTGAGTGGTGGAACTCAACGCCAACGGGCCTCATCAGGCCTCATTCGCACAGTCAATGTGATACATTGAATTTGTTTCGGATATTGAAATCAATAATCAGAACCATATCAATTTATATGATTAAATTTTTAATATGCATATAAAATCTAAATACACAGTTTACGTTTTTATTATAAAATATTTTTTTAGTGATAATATTTTATTTATTCTTTAAATTATAATTTAAAAAAGTGGCCCCTGCGAAGATGCGCCAATACACGGCATTGGCGATTATTTCAGGGTAAGTCACCTGTCTCGTGGGAATGCCGGGATAAAAAGTAGCCTATGTGCTCCATAATCCTATCAGTCATTGAAAGATCCATAAAGATCAATGCAGCTATTCTGGAGATTAGCCTGGATAAATAGAAAAACAGACAGACAAAAACTATAAAATTGTTCGTTTGTATTTTAGTATGGTCTAAGTAACCATAATATGCACTTGAAAAAACTAATAATTTGTAAATATAGATATGGGTCGATCCCTATAAGAAGAAAAGATTAGAGAGACTACTAGGACGGTTTCCAAGAGGCGCGGGTTCAAGTTTCGCTACCGTTCAAAGTTTTTGTACGTTTTTTTAAAAAAAAATATAACGGTTATATTTAAAGCATTTTTATTTTGGACGAAGCGTAGGATTCTACTTAACCAAAGTCCCGTATGAGGCAAAAAGTAACGAACGGAGTGCCTTACTATCAGAATTTATCTGCTTTATTTATGATGATATTGAGCTATTCGTCGATTTGTCGCACACATTGCAAATTTAAGACTTATGTGAGTTTCTCGTGACATATAAAATGCATGAATATTTTTTAAAAAGTATGACCAATTATATTGAAATCAAATACAATTTAGATAATAAATTATTTTATTTATATATATAATTTGTATTGTATATAAAAATTTAAAGATTACCAAAAGGAGGAACCAACCACTGATTCTAGTCAATACTTCCTGGATCTTAACACTCACTTTCCTGTTAACAAAATAAAACAATTATTATGACTTAAAATACTTTTTAAAATTATTTTAATTTGATTTCTATTCGCATGGCATATAATGTAAACTAGGCAGATATAATAACGTTGTCTAGATATCTATGATCCCATCAAAAACGTAAGTGTGATAATAAGCCAAGTGAAAATTCTAATCAATGCATAATTCTCAAGTTCACTAGCAAAAGAATAGGAAATCTTTAGAGCTTCTGAGTTTTGTAATCATTAAGAATATAATGTAGTTTTAAATTTCTATTGTCATTTTTTTACGTATAGGCTTTATTATATTGGCAAGTTAGTACACTTCCAGCTTTTACTAGACTGTTAGGTTGGTATTTGGTATGGTAGCTGGTGGTAAAAGATTGCCAAGTCAAATTTAAATCTTCCCTGCTAAACACACAATTCAGCACTAATACAGATTTCCCATTCTTTTGTTGGTAAAGTTGAGGTTGAGGCACTGCTTAGTATTTAGCTTGAGTCTCATTTCACACTTCTATTTTTCATTGGATATCGTTACTTTTTGTTGTAATTTTCTTATATCCATTCATATTCTAATGAATATACATCTTTCTATCTTTGGTATTAAACTATTTCAAGGAATATCACTGAATGACGATTTCAACAAATTAATATCAATGACTAAAATTAGTTGTATTTTTTTTCCTGTTTAATCTTCTTAAATTTATAAACACAAGGTTAATTTATTATGTAAAATATGACTATAAATTATTATTGACTTTCTTTTATACTGTAACTAAAACCGTACCGTATCCGTTCATTTTTTTAATCTCTTCTGGTGTATAATCAGCAAAATGATTTATATCAAAAGTCAATCCGTTATCCTCAGCGTTGTTTTTATTAATTTCCAGCAAACTATTAACGAATGCCCAATAATGCACCATCTTATCATTCTCATCTTTATAGTGCCTATTATAATCCCTTATAAATTTTTCAAACAATGCGGGAGCGTCGCTCACATCGTAGATTGGCTTGTTACTGCTGACTACTATAGCCGTAACAAGTACAACGAGGCAAATTATAGTTTTCATTTTTTTCTTCTTGACTGTAGGACTAGTTTATAGTTTAGGACAAACTGACGATTGCAGTGAGGCGCTTACATTACCTACATATATAGGCGGGATGTATAAGCGTCATAACGGTTAATTAAATCCGTCATAAATAAATTGTTTAATATATACCATGTATAATGCATTTTAAAATGTAAAACACTCAACTTTAATCATAAGTTAATTAAGTAAAGAAATATTACATAAAAGAACATATCGTAGATCGATATTTTTTTTATATTTCCTAAATATAAATTGTATAATAATAATAAAAGAGTTGTGAATTACTTCTTATGTTTTTTTATCATTTATAAATGTATGTAATATAAACAACGTCTTAGGTTTCAAGTCCTAATCCATGAGACCGGCGTCACCAAAGATGTAAATTTAATTAACGTCACCAACAACGGCGGGTTAAATTATACAACTACGTAATTTTCTACCCATTCCTACTTAGGTTGCACTGGTGCAATCTTCGCATCTAGCAATTCTTGATTATACTAATTATTGTTATATTGATCTAAAAGAGGAGCAATTGAATATTTATATAAGCTTGTATATGACTCCTAATTCGACTTCACCGGAATACTCATGCTATTTGTCTTCTGTATAATATCCTGTTCAAGTCGTCTTCCCCTTCATACCTCAAGGTACATTTTAAGTCTTTGTGTAAATCACACGACTTCTCCTTTCTCTCTTCGCTTTAAATCTACCTTATCTCTAAAAAATCCTTCACGCTCTTCTTCCTTTTACTCTAATTCTTTCACAGTTAAATCTGCATAATCAGACAACTTTACTAACTTTACTTACACATGTATATACGTTGTAAATGAATTGTGAATGTAATTATTAATCTGTATAAATTGAGTGCAAATAAATATTAATTTATAGAAAACATTGTAATTTTCAATGAACTCCTAGCTTTAACTTTCTCTTTGTTATACAAAATATGTACTCATAATTCAGTGATGCAAAGCAATTCAGTTTAATTCATAGAAGTATGTAATTTTTCATCAATGTTTTCTTATGATGTTATCATATAAAACTATTGTCCAATAATGAGATTTACAGACAATCATTTTGCCTACAAAGTATAAATAAATCATTGGTACGTGGCGTTTTTCACACGTTTTACTTTATTCGGAAAATATCATGAATGTGATAGGTATATGAGTCATAATATGTTCATCAAACAAATACAAATATAATACATATAACAAAATTTATTAGGTTAAGAATTATGTTTTAATTCAAAAGAAGTGAATTAAAAATACAAAAGTCGTGGAGTACAGCAGCAGGAACGAGTCATTATCATTTATCGGGATTTTCTGGAGTTTACGGGTTTCCTGAAAATAAAATTAAATCACATTAATAAACATTAACAGGCAGAATGTATATGAATACTAAATATTATTAATTACATGTATATACTTTGTACTAATATACTGAGCAAATAAATTGTTTTTTTTTTTATTTATTTATTTGTGATGTCATTGGTTATTATAATATAGCCCTAAATTTACGTTAATTAATTATGGCATTTTATAATAATTTTTTTTTGTGTTTTATTAGAATAACAGTCTGTTAATTATTATTTTTGTATAGCAATTCAAGAACGGCGCGAAGGCACATAAAAGGATAGGCAGGTGGACATTTAGTGTCAATAGGGTTTGTTCACATCTTTCCGCTGAATTCTGGAGGTATTGCGTGTTAAGTGGCGGAACTCAACGCCGGGCTAATCACCTCATCACTGGTAACTACTAGGACGAAATGAAGTAATATTTACTAGAGCAAGGAAATTAGACTAAGTTGTTCATGACGGACACTATATTGAAAGATAAAATTTAAAGAGAGAATGTAAATAAAATATTAGAAATTAAACTCACTTGGAAAAACACCTCTCATTTTTGCCAACTCGCTTGGTGTATAATCGGCGAACTGGTTTATACCGAAAGTAGCGCTGGTACTTTCAGCATTTGACTTATTAATTTGATGTAAGGACTTCACGAAGGCTTCATAATGCTCCAATCTGTCATCCTCACTCTTATACTCCCTGTTGTAATCTCTTACAAATATCTCGAATAATTCCGGAGCGTTATTGACGTCGTAGTATTTTGGCTTGTTAGCGCTAGCCATAGCGACCGCGACGAGCAGAACAATGCAACTGATTATTTTCATTTTTAACGCTTTTTTCCTTATATGCAGGAGTAGTGACTACTATCAAATCTAGAATGATGATTTCGAAGATTTATTGGACATATATATAGGTAAGCTGTGTAAGTGTTAAATGAGTTCATAACTTGTTTTTTGTTTAATAGTCATCGAATCGAATATCACGTGCTTCAAGCCAAGGTTCATGAAGGCAAAAATTCTTATAGTTATGCTACTATCATCATTATCGTAGCTAATAGATATTTAGATTTATTTTTATAAAATATCTAAAGTAGTATTTTAGTATTTAGGTCTCTTTACCATGTCAAACTTGATTTTATTACTAGAACACATTCTTCTTTTGTTAGTATTGGATTTTTTTTCTTGCTTTACTTTTATTGTTTACTTTATTAAATATAAATTAATTTTTAACACAAAGAAAAACCGACTTCTAACAACGAACTAAAAAGTGAAAAATAATTATATAAAGATTTTATAATTTTGAAGTCGGTGCCAAGTAAAACAAACAGGGTTAGTAATTAGATATTGTAGTAAGGATGTTGTACCATTAGGTTGACACCGACTTCAAAATTATAAAGTCGGTTTTTCTTTTTGTTAAAAATTAATTAATTTTTTTTATGATTTTAAGTGATGGGTAGATCTTAAAATGATGCTTCTTAAACGAGTGGTGATGGTGGTGGTAGTGGTTGTCAACGAGTGGTTATGGTTGTCCTATGTAAAACTTAATTTAATTAGGTATTATTTTTGTGCAAAGTAACATTTTGGTATATTGACAAGAACATACATAAAAAGTATTCGGGCGAATTGGAAATCTCCCTTTTTTGAAGTTGGTTGAAAATGAGAACATCCTCTTTTATGAGGTTGGTTGAAAGGAAATGCAACGATCAGGAATCTCACTTCTGACATCAATTTAAAAAAAATTCGCTTGTAACTATTACAGTATAATTATTTTTTTACCAAAAAAACAAACTTTCTCAATTTTCACCGGATTCCATAATCGGAACCTAACCAAACTTTCACCAAATTATCCTTGAAGTGTATCCTTTCAAATACAAAAGGAATCATCAAATACCATTGTCAGACATGGACTTTGGACATTGGAGCAAAAAAAAAATGGGACCATTCGGGAAGCTTCACCTTTCAAATAAAAAAAAAATATCAAAATCGGTTCACCCAGTCAAAAGTTATGAGGTAACAAACATAAAAAAAAAACAGTCGAATTGATAACCTCCTTTTCTTACAGAAGTCGGTTAATAAAAGACAAGGTAATTGCATATACTTTAAATTGAGTTTAACACAGTGACGGTAATTTTAATTCTACATTTTTTTTTATTTTATACGTAATAGAGGGCTAATTGACGCATATAATAATAACCGTTGGCGTTGCCATAGCAACGTGTATGCCGCTTTATAAACAAAAGTGTAAATATCGTCAAATGCATAGTAGTGTGTGTAATTTTGTTTTATTTAATGTACTGTACAAGTATTATTATTTAAAAACATTAACGTTCTGGACGTGTCAAAAGGGCTCCAAAGCTTTTGCTTCACGTATAAATATGTAGATCTTTGGCATAGCAACATCATCAACTGAGAGACGATTGTTATCTATATATATAAAAGGACTTGTCCTCACTGACTGAGGTAAGACGCGCGCACAGCCGTAACCGCTGTGCGTAGAAACGTGGAATTAGGACAGATGTTTACTTTCGTAATCTGGACATCCACTAAGAAGGGATTTTGAAAAATTTCAACCCTAAAGGGGCAAAATAGGAGTTGAAAGTTTGTATGGAAATAAATTTAAATCGCCACCGATTTTTATAAAATTTGAAATTTAGTTTTTTGAAAGTATTTGATTGAACACGTGTTTCATCGTTTTCTAGAATTCTCCCCCTAAGGGTGCAAATAAGGGGTTGAAAGTTTGTATAGAATTTTTTTTAAATCGGCACCAATTTTTATAAAATTTGAAATTCAGACTCTTAAAAGTATTTAATTGATCACATGTTTCATAGTTTTCTAGAATTCTTTCCCTAAGGGTGCAAATAATGGGTTGAAAGTTTGTATGGAAAAATCTTTAAAACGCCACCGATTTTTATAAAATTTGAAATTTAGACTCTTAAAAATATTTCATTGAACACATGTTTCGTGGTTTATTAGAATTCACCCTTAATTACGCAAGCGAAGCTGCGCGCGTCCGCTAGTCTATCTATATATATAAAAGGACTTGTCCTCACTGACTGAGGTAAGACGCGCGCACAGCCGTAACCGCTGTGCGTAGAAACTTGAAATTTGGACAGATGTTTACTTTCGTAATCTGGACATCCACTAAGAAGGGATTTTGAAAAATTTTAACCCTAAAGGGGCGAAATAGGAGTTGAAAGTTAGTATGGAAAAAAAAAAAAATCGGCACTGATTTTTATAAAATTTGAAAATTAGATTTTTAAAAGTATTTAATTGAACACGTGTTTCATCGTTTTCTAGAATTCTTCCCCTAAGGGTGCAAGTAAGGGATAGAAAGTTTGTATGGAAAAATTCTTAAATCGCCACCGATATTTATAAAATTTGATATTTAGACTCTTAAAAATATTTCATTGAACACATGTTTCATGGGTTATTAGAATTCTACCCTAAATACGCAAACGAAGCTACGCGCGTCCACTAGTAGGTATATAAAAAAGACAAATGATCAAATTTGGCGTTAAGTACCATCACTCAACACTAAAAAACAGGTTCAACCTTGACCTTGTATATTATTTACTTTGAGAACAAAAAGTTCTCACGTGATAGTACATATGTAGGTAAATATTAAAGATCCGCCTTTGTATTTATTTTATCGTGTTGTATTTAAAGAACAAATTGTGCCGTCATAGCAACAACTACGGTGCAAACCGCGATTACACAATTGGATTTTTTGTCAGATTCTTTTAGGAATCTATCAATCATATCTTAATTAATTTCTCATAAAAAAGATACGTGTTACTTCCCACTTATATTAATTATATAGTCAAAGAGAATTTTCCAAATCGGTACACTGAATTTCAAATTTACACAAGAGTAAAGATTACATGTGATCATTAATAGTGATACTACATTCGTATCGACATTACACCCGGTAGAAGGTAGAATATTGTTTGTATGTGTGTATGTTTGTAGAAGTATATTTATGTAGGTATAGTAATATTGATTAATATTATGTATATTGGTATGTAAGTTTATTATAATTATTAACATAATATTAAAATACCGCACTCGATTAATTTCTTTTAAAATCTCCTACATTCAATGGTTTCTGGTAGAGATCTCTATTAGAGATAAGTTATCCATGTACACATTTTTTCTGTTGTTATAAGTTTTCTGTACTTTCTTTCTTGTATGGTACATCAATAAATGAAAATAAATAAATAAATAAGTAAATGAATATTAATCGAAAAATTAATACTTATAATAAAGGATATCTTCATATATACAATGCTTAAAGCTGCTTCTTCATAATTAGCATTATTGCAATCTATACTTATTATAAAATCTAGCTGATCGATGTCTACATGGAGGACATCCTAAATGATATGAAACGATTGTTATAAAATAAACACTAAATGAAGCTTGCCAGACTCCAATAGTGAAAAGTGCATTTAAATCAGGTAAACCGTTTCTGAAATTAGCGTGAACAAGAAGACAAAAATATAAAAAACCGGACAAGCGAGTCGGGCTCACCCACCAAGGGTTCCGTGCAAAAATTAGAGATCTCTATCTGAATTTCAGACTTAGCTTAGCCAGAGCCTTTCATTTGATACCTGATTTCAATTTCAATACAAAATTTTGCCTGTATTTTTATGGCTATTGTTTTTTTTGGGAATTCACCACAAACGTATAGAGTTCAGACTATTCTTGAACTAGTACTACCTGTCTAGATTCCAATCGTCAACCGGTAGTACCCTATTAATTTTGATTCCCTTTATAGTGTCGAAATATGCGTTGTTTGCTGTATAAATATCTTTTTTAAAATTAAAATAATGTAGAAATAAGTTTTTTTCAGGATACATGTTTAGATCTAGGTATATGGTTTGAATTTCAACTCGATATCTCCAAGCATTCCTGAGTTAGAGGCTCTGAGACAGCGAAGAAGAGCTTCGAAGAGAAGAATCGATATAGATAATAAATAATTCATTCCCCCGATTGGGGATCGAGCCCACAACCGACGCGTCACAATCACACACTTGTGCCACTTTGCGACGACAACCACAGCCCTGGTGGTGGACCTGGATGTGATTAATAAATCGTATTTAAATCTTCTGGGGATTTATTTGATTTGTTCGCAAATTTACTCTTAGTAGTTTCTATCATCATACAAATAATAATTTTACAATTAATTAAGATACCACCAGACAAAAAATTAAAAATCATTCTAATAGAAATTACATGAGCAATTTCTTCTAATAATAGTCTTTCTGGTTTATCATCTAGACAATGTACAGACATCGATTAGTAACAATTTTATTATTAGATAATTATTTTTTCAAGGTAAATTCTGCAAAATGGATTTTTATCATCTATAATCGATAAGGTAGCCGACCTAATTTTTATTTATTATATCTTTCATGTACAGAATTGACTTATCTATCCTTTTTTTATATATAGACACAAGTGAAAAATTTATAGATTGGGAATTCAATGAAGTATTTATAACATGACTAAAATATAATAAAAATATTATTATAACCTACTGTAAAAATAAGTCATAAATATGTGACATTTTTCACATACTTTTTATCACGAGTATGATAGGCATGTGAGTCATATGTTTATCATACAAATGTACTCTGACAATGATGTGTTTTTAGTTATGGAAAATTTAATAGGTTGAGAATTATGTTTTACTTAATAAAAGAAGTAAAGAAAAAATATTACGTCTTTAGTTTACATAAATATATAAAAATAGTAGAGCACAACAAAAACAGCAAGGAGTCCATTGTCCTTATCCTTATTTTCCAGACGCTACAAGTTTCCTAAAAAATAAATTTTATTGTCAATTTATATAAAAATTACTGAAATTATTGAAATACATTTTAAGTTCACATTTTCAATATTTCACGGTTTGATTTCGGTTAAAAATTAATAATTAGTAATAAGTAATTTATAGTAAAAAAATTATATATTTTAATTAGAAATTAGTTTATGTACATTTTCTTGGCATTAACTGTCTCAAAAAATAACAAGTATTACACATATCTCTTCTTTCACGTTCGTTAAGAGATTTTCAATATAAATAATTAGCACAATTCTTTTATCTCCTCTTCTGTATAGTCAGCGAACTTGTTTATATCGAAAGTAGTCATGCTGTGTTTAGCATTAGCTTCATTGACGTGAAGTAAAGTATTCACGAAAGCTTCATAATGCTCCTTCCTATCAGCCTCATCCTTGTAGTGCCTGTTGTAGTCTTTTATAAATTTCTCGAATAATTCCGGCGCGTCATTGACGTCGTAATATGGCTTATTACCGCTGGCCATAGCGTCCGTGGCGATTAGGACAATATAACTAAATGCAAATAGTTTCATGGTTGGCCTTGTACAGTTGTCAGTCACGATATCATATGAGGAGGGCGCTACTGAGCCACTGAAAACGTTAGCTTCATATTTTATGTACACAAAAAAATATTAAAATATGAGAATATTAAGAAAGTACAGTGGAAGCATAAACATGTGACTATTTTAGAATACAATGTAATATAAGTGAAATCTTCAACAATTAATAGCTAAAGCTGTTTGCGCATTTTAATCAATAACAGCACCATCTAGGTAAAAAATTAAGAAGCTATAGACTATCAGGAATAAATAAGAATCCCGCTTTCTATTACCTAGTAAGACCAATAGAGGGTAATACCAGAAGAATTAATGAAGTACTCCATAATAATCAAGTAGGAAGATTTAAGGAATTAAGAATTTACGAACTTTTAAATGTATGTGTCCAATAAGCCGATACCTCACTTGAACTAACGGTCTTAATTCCAAATTTTGCCTCCTTTTAAAACTATTATTTTTTTAGGATTTGATGTATAATTTTCAAATATTTTCATGAACTATAACCTGTAGATGCTAGCTACCACATTTCATAAGTCTAGATTGACCGGAAGTACTCGTTTAATTTTGATTCCCTGAAGCTAAAGTAGATTTTGCTTCACGCATTATATCAGATCCATTTTAATCGACTAAATTTAACTTTCATGAGTAATATTTGTAAGTCTATGTTAGTTTGCTATAAACACTATTTTTTTAATTTAAGTGACATCTCTTGAACATTTTTATTATTTTTAGCACTATTACTAACAATTCATGGCGCTGCTAAGCATTTGTCATTACAAACATTTAAAAGTAGTTGATATAATAGAAACAAGATGGCGTTGATCTATAAAATTGTACTTTACATACACTATAATATTATTAGCCAACTTCAAACAAAAGAAGGTTATCAGCTAACACTAATAAAGATGTCACTATTTACTAACCACAACTAATAAGTTTGTTGCCAACTGATCTCACCAGAACAGCCTTCCAAGCCGGTGTGCGATACATGTTTTTTCAACAATTCAAAACTTGCTTGCATTTATATATTCCTTCAGTTAGTTTAGAAAGATATAATAAAAGTATACATTATTATTAAACTATAATCAATTTTATACTAAAAAAATCCGTTTAGATTTACCATAATAGTCATGTCAGTTTGCAAAATAAATTGCAACGCAACATTAAGAGAAAAAAAGATATTTTAAAAAGTAAGGTTAAAAAAATGTTAAAAAAAGTAAATTACCGAGGTCCCTTCTACTAAATTACTTAGCGATTTGCAATTTGTTCTCTCTTTACGCAGCGGCGAATTATCGAATTGCCTTTTTCCTAAGAATAATTTAGAAACGCTAAGGAAATTAAATAAGAATTAAATATATTAAATTGAATTTGCAAAAAAATTATTAATAATAAATTTATTTAAATAAGACATTAGTCCATTTAATCATTAAAGAGATTGCTTAGTTTTTACTTAAAACATTTCAGTTTCGTGTTAAAGAGTCTCTACAAGTAAATTTCGTTTATATCTTAACACTTTTATCATTATTCAACAAGAATAGTAATATGAAATTATAGTCTTTTAAAGCACTACGTCTCCTACACTACTGAATAATTGAACAATATCAAGAGCGTTTATTGAAAGCACAATTCCTGAGTCAGACATGTCGTAAATTGAAAGTTCCGCCGCGCTACGGACATTACAATATTTTCCTTTCAGAAAATCTTTCTCTATTGCAATGGTGGTGCAATGGAAAAGTCTAAATCTATTAATATAGTTGACTACTATAAAGTTTTAAATAACTAATTATAGTTGAAATAAGGAATACTTTTTAATAGAGATCGTATTTATACATTAAAAAACGGCAGAAAAAATTAAACTACGATATTTTTCTTTAACAGAAAAAAAATAATAATAAATGATAAATTAATACTCTATTTCTAATAAACTTCAAAGAACAAACAAACAACGCTTACAAAGTTACATAAATCGATAACATCTAAACCCTACGAGTAGTCTTTAAATGAACTATCATTTGGTACCATTAAGGTCTCAACTGAAACTCATCTGGAGCCAGCTGTAATGCGTAATGATTTTGTTTATCACCTCCACAAGTTCACCTCAACTTTGTGGGTGACTGCGGCCAATATTCGATGGTTTTAGGCTATTTTGAAACATTTTCTGTAATTTACTCATTTTCAGTAGTTTGTTGTTATACTTGCTTAGAACATACTATTGACTAGTGATCTGCTCGCGGTTTCGGCCGTTTGAACTATTTTTTTTTATTTAATAATTTGAATTACTTTCGTGTTTTAATAATATTGTGAACATAAATACGTTACATATACATTGGAAATTAAAGTTTCAGCCAATTCAATGAAACAATATAGCAGTTTCAGTCCAGTCGTGGCGCAGGGGCCAAAGCGTGCCTATAAACGCTACTGGTTGTGAGATCGATTTCCCACTCGAAGAAATGAAATATTTATTTAAATGTATATTTTAACTTCTTCGCTTTGGTGTCGAGGCAAAATACAGCGTTGAGTTTCGCTACTCAACACGCAATGACCCAGAACCAATCGTTGATTCTTCGTTCGAGTCACATTCTGTATAAGTAGATTTGGGAGAAAATTTAAATTCCATTGTCTATTACAAAATTATGAGAGAAATAAAAAAAAAGTGCACACAAAAAAAGTAAATTTTGTTTTTATCTTTCCATAGCCAAAGGATAAATCGGGATTCTATTATCAAAACTTCGCTGTCTGCCTGTCACCAGGCTGTATCTCATAAACCGTGAAAGTTAGTTGAAATTTTAATATAAATATTTAGCCAAAAATACTAAAAAACGGAATAAAATAAACATTTAAAAAGGTCCCATAGAACAAACGTTTTTAATATCTTTCTTATAGATAATGGTACGGAACCCTACATGCACGCGTGTACTCGCACTTGGCCGGTTTCCCATATTGGTTTTGTAAAACTTTAGTCACGTAGTTTATATGTAAAAGTTACATCAACAATCTTATTTAGTAAACATTTCAGTCCATGACAATATGATTACTTGGAAAATTTCGCAAAAGCTCAAACGGAGTTTTCCCTTCATTGTCCTCTTTTAACTTTTCAATGTGAAAAAGTTTTATAAGCATAATATTGTTTACAATTTCACTCTTAATTGCAATATCTTGATATAAATATATATTTTTATTTTAGTTTGAAATGTTAATAGCGAGTTCAATTCTTAAAAAACTGCTTTGCTCTTTTTTCCAACAGGATAGGCAGAGGAAGCCACGTGTTAAGACACTCTATTCTTTACTGTCTGCTCAATTTTCGAGATATTGCATATTGAGTGACGGAACTCTATGCTATGCTTTGCCGCCCAGAGTGGAGAAATAGTTCGATTATACTAAAAAAAAACATGTATAAGATAATAATTCATAATTTTAGGTAATGTTAATATTAAATATTAGAATATAAAATATTACATTTCCTCGAGTGAGAATCAAACCCACAGCATATCGCGTTTATAGTCACACGCTTGTGCCCCAGCGCTACGACTGGCCTCATAATGCTTTTATGAATTTTACTAATTAATCATTGCTATTTAACTTCTTCAGCTTTATAATATTTATATAAATAGATAACATCTTTAAACATTATCTTGAGAAACTGCAGGAAAACTGAGTTAGTGGATTTTATAACGAGTGCTAACAAGGCGGTTTCGGCTTCAAATAATAGTCACCACTTTATAGTTCAGTTCAACAACGAAATTTTAAACATGCTTTCAGGCAAAATTTAGTTAAATACAGGCGTGGTTTAAGATATTATGAAGAAAATACCCTTCTTTTCACTAGATTTCGTAGAGAGTAGAGCTATGTTTTTCAAGAGAGAAACTTGTATTAAGTCTCTCCGTTCTCTTCTTTACACCCGATTTTCGAGACAAAAAATTTATTAGTGTTTTTTCTAATGAAATTTAGTATCGATATAACATATATCATTTACAAATTAAGTTAAATATATTGTTGGTTGGTTACGAACGCTCTTGAAGCCGATCGTGAGTGTCTATCGACTTACCAATCGTCATGTATAAATCTCAGACAAAATAAAATATAATTTAAGATCTAATTCTCCTCTAACTACATACATATATATATCAAGTACCAAGAATAGGTATTTACTATTCAGTATTACGTGAGAAACCGCTTTGTACCGATGTAACGGATGCGGGTGAATATTAATCACGGGTTGCACAGCTTACATTAGCATTTTGGATAATGCCTAAATATAATGGAATTTGCAGCATTTTGATAGTCCTAATGTTTCTAGATACTAGCTTAGTTAGTCTCATTTTATTTTTGTTTTTCTCTCTATCCCGCATATGTAGAACAGAGAAGAGTAGGCGGAAAATCTAATGTTTAAACTACCGTTCTCCAATTTTGTGTTTTGTCTTATTCAAAGCGAGGAACTGAAAATAATTCATTGTTCGGAGTATAGCACCTACAGTCCACAATTAGGCAGCAGTCAGCAGACATTACTATTCAATTTAGTGGGTTCTCGTTATTTAAAAAGTGATTTAAATTATATCTTATTTTTAGTTTTTTATGAAAATTGATTTCTCTTTCTGCAAAAAGGGAATAAACAAAAATAGTGATCATTCCTGTGAGTAGAAATAAAACCTATTATTTTTTGTTTTTTACTTTTGTTTATATGATATTTTAGCGTTGGGTCACTCAGTATTTAATATTATTAAACTGAAGACCGAAGTATCGTGACACTAAAGCTAAAAAATCTTTAAAAATCATGAATATAATTCATTTTGCTTTATTATAAGTACACAATACTCGTATATAAAAATGTCACGAAAGCTATGAATTAAATAAACCGTTTTCAAGCTGGAGACTCGCCAAAAGCTCATTTTACTTAAGCCAGTGGTTTGTATTGCAGATATTAAAACTGACTGCCTTCTTAAGATGTAGTCAGATTTTTTTTTGTCAACAACATTTTAACTTAATTTGATTCTATAATTTATTATAGAACGACCTTATTTAAAAGCTTTTTTTGTAAAATACAAATACAAAAAACGGAGCGACTCCGTTCGCGGGTTCGCCCCGTGATTCGGGATGAGAGAGAATATACTCATACTACTAGCTTCACGCTGTATCCCTAGCTAGGCTAGTAAGAGAGAACGGAGCACCGAACGCTACGGACTCTACGTATCTCTTTCGCCTCGTCCACTGTTGTAAGCCTTTTCTGCGTGCCCTCCGGGGGTCCGAATGCGTTTAACGTGATCTTCCTCCAATATTCATTCTTTGATACTGTGTTTTCGAAGGTCAACCGAGTTCTCCCTCTACGTTTCTTACTAATTTATTTTAGATTTTGTTAAAACTTACAAAACACAAAGTACAAATCGCGTCAAACTCCGTTTCATGATTTGAAAGGAGATAGCTTAGCAACAGACACACATAAGCAGAATTTTGTTTTATCATAAGTATTGATGACTTGCATATTTATATATTTTTAGAGTATATTTAAAACGATAAACAGTGAAGAACTGAGTGACCTGTCACAGAAAATTCTGCACTGTGAAATTGTAGACATGCTTAAGTAAGGAAAAAAATTAAACGTGATTTCTCGTGTATTTTATATTATTTAAACATGAAAGTAATTTTAAGCACATACTTTAAACCGGAATGAGCGTCTTGAATGTACATATATTAAAATATTTTGATCTAATAAATATGAGATATTTGTAATATGTCGAGAGGATGCTGGAGGATTTGTATGGAATTTATATAATGTATATAACCGTTCGCGTTGTTATTGGTATGCAACGGTTATCTTACATAATCTATTTTTTTCAGCTCCCCGTTATACTCGTATATCCCACAGAGCAGGGTAGACATAGGGAACCAGTATTAAGACGTTTCGCACTCTACGCACCTCCCAATTTTTGATACGTTAACCGCCGCCTTTATCTCTGTTAACAGAGCAGTGTAGGAATTGAAAATAATTGAGTCCCCCGAATGGGAATCGAATCCACAACCTTCGTTTATACATCATTGACGAACTTAGATGTAGTCCTCGGTTTATGATCTGACAGAAGGAATGCTGAAGCGAATGTTTCTGACTTGATACGACCAATTTTCAACTGATAGCGTCACTATAATTCTAATAAATTTCGTATATTGCCGTGACGGGTGGACTGCTCACATATCCTTCTGATTTATTCGTTTACGCACCAGATGGAAAAACAAGAAATATTGAGCATCCCACAGCCCTTCAATAAATATCGAATTGAAACGATGCTGCAATGTCATATTCGAAATGACAAGTATAAATACATAGAGTTATACTATTATAGCCTATATCATTTAGCGATAACGGCTAGTTTAATGATATCATTTAAAGAAGTGTTGAAAGTTACTCAAAACTCAAATATTATTTAGTGAAAAAGTAAATATAAACTCGTGTCTGAGTTAATATGTCAAATTCAAGATCCAATGAAGTTGATAAATGAGGGTATTCCAGTAATCGACGGTAATTTTTCACCTTCCCCACGCGTTAAATCGCTAATGTAGACACCCCGTCTGAGGTTACCGTCTTATATAATCTATGCTTAGCAGAACACATGCATTAGCATTTATAGTATATATGTACATATTCTTGGAATTTGAGATATCTTTATATAATAATGAATACTTTTACATCGGTTTCTATTTTTCCTGCTTTTGAAAGAATCTAGTGACGAGACACTCCGTTCTCCATTTTCTGCCCAAATGTCACGAGCATTGTGTGTTGAGTAGCGGAACACAACACCAGCGAAATTGCTATCGTACTAATTTTATTATTCTACTAATATCAATAAACATAATCTATAACGAGGCCAGTCCTTACGCAGGAGTACAAAGTGTGATTGTAAAACCAACAGGTTGTGGGTTCGATCCCCACTTGAAGAGATGAAATATTTATTTAAATTTATATTTCCGTTTTTTCGCTCTGTTGTTGAGGCAAAAGCGCGGCGTTGAGTTCCACCACTCAACACGCAATGCTCCCAGAATTCGGCAGAAAGTGGGAAAAAAGCTATCTACTGTCGGAATTCAGCATACTCTGAGCGGGAACCGAACCCACAATCTTTGCGTGTACTGATCTCATCTCTCCTAAAAGATGAGGTTCAGTGCTTTCACAGGGTGCGATCAATCTCGTCGCTGAATATTTCTCGATTCCACCCGACGACGGATTTGATTCGACGAAGAATATTACACTATCCCTGAGATAACAAATATAATACATATTAGAGATGTGACCAGATTTCAAAAGAGATTTATTGTATTCTTATTCGTTTGATCGATATTACTTATATATTATTTAGATAATGTTAATAATTTTCCACGTGGTACAATCGTCAGAGAGTAGTACCTAGTGTTATGACACTCCGTTCATCACATTCCACCCAATATTCGAAACTAAAAATTAAAACTTGTTGACGAGCGTATCCAACTCTTTGTTTTATGTAACTGGCTAGGTATGAGTTTATTATAGTTAAATTCGAGCTTATAATCGTCTTAGAATAATGGTATCTATAAAATATTCTTTCGTTGTTTAGCTACTACTACTTTGTCATGTCTTAAGTCTTTCGAAGAACTGTATTTAAATGTACAACAAGAGCCCTTGTAATAAGATAAAATAAATTGTCTTAGTTAACTTTCGTTCACATTTTCTTTTAAAATTTAATGTAGATTAAATTACATGAACACGATTACATAAGCGTCTTTGTACTTATTCTTTTTTTTAAATATTGTTCCTCTCTAAAGAAACATAAATATTTTATTTTTTACAATAAAAAAGTATAATTTTAGTAAAGACAATTTGAGCATTTTTATTTTATTTTTAGGTAGTAACTGTGTAATACATTTTATAACACGAAAGACGAATATATATCTTTTTTTTACAGTAGCTCTCAATATTAAAAACTATTGTGAACATAAATAAAATATATTTTATTTATAACATATATATATATACATGTATATATATTTACTTTTTATTATCCATCAATAGTAATTGTATAAATGGGTAACAAAAAGCTGGAAAAGCGCGAGTCGCCGATTATGAGTTCTGTACATGTCAGCCATGATATACATATTTTTAGCATTACATTGTATCTCGCACATAGCACGGATACAGAGAAAACCTTAGATCCTAGTATTAACTCTCCGTTAACTCCTTCCGTTCCTCACTTTCCGCACTCTAGAGGCGCGTATATTTGATTTCATCGAGTCAGGATCGAACCTACAGCCAGTCGCGTTTACAGAACTCAACGCTTTGCTCGACACCAGAGCAAAGAAATGAAAATAGAAATTTAAATAAATATTTCATTTTCTTGAGTGTGGATCAAACCCACAACTTGTTCCGTTTAAAAGCACACTTTCGCCACGACTGGCAGTTGAGAATTTTTTTTCTTTATGTCCCAGGAATGTTACGCAATTTATTAATTAATCAAAAATCACATTCTTTTTGCTTTTTAATAAAATAATAAGTTTGTTATCTAATATTACTTGAACATTGACACTTAAGCTTAGCGTTATCATACGATGATTGTAGTTTCTGCATAGCAGCATACGTACATATATAAAACTATATAATAATATTATAGGTAACATATACCTATAATATTATTATATAGTTTTTAGTTTTTAGTTAGTCTATAGTTTTTAGCCAACACTATCAAAAATACAAAAATTAAAACAATATATAATTAATCAATTATACATATATTGTTTTAATATTTCAATCTCAATTTTCCTTATTTTTATATTTTAAAATGTCGTTTACATCTAAATGATTTAAAAAAAAATACATTAAAATTAAAAATATACTACTTGGTGGTTTTTTCAAAATAGAACTTAAAAAACTGAACTGCAAAGTAATATAAGTAAAGGATATTATAAATAGGATTGTCGTTTGATTTTCTTGTGTTAGTTATCTTGCAACCGTCATGGATCGTGAAGTAAACGGTAAGATTGTGGCCGTTACCGGTGGCGCCCAGGGCTTGGGCCTGGCGATGATCAAAAGTTTTCTTCAACATGGAGCCAAACTAGCGATTATTCTTGACATCAACAAGGAAGTGGGTGAGCAAGTCATAGCGGACTTAAAAGTAAATTATTCAAACAAGGTTATTTTCTACAAATGTAATGTTGTGACAGATTTGGATAAAATTTACGATTTGATCATCAAAAATCATCAACAAGTTGATGTTTTGATAAACAATGCTGGAATACTAGATGAATTAAACATCAAAAGAACTATAGATGTTAATACAATTGCTGTTATGGAATGGTCCATGAAGTTTTACGAGCATATGAGAATTGATAAGGGGGGCAATGGAGGTACCATTATTAATGTTTCTTCGATCTTCGGCTACAGGATCACAGCTTATGTACCGTGCTATCAGGCTTCTAAGTTCGCTGTTCTTGGGTTTTCTAAATGTTTAGGACACGAAACTAATTTTAAAAAGACCGGAGTGCGAGTAGCGACACTCTGTCCTGGATCAGTTGTTACGAATTTAACTACAAATTTTTCTATCAGAGAAAAAGATTTATTACCAGAATTTTTGGCGAAACTTAAAGGTTATGAATGGCAAAATAGTACAGCTATTGGATTAGGTATAGTGGAAATATTCCAGAAAGCTGACAGTGGTACTGCATGGGTAGTAGAAGGATCTAGACCGCCTCAAAAAGTGGCTTAAAACTATCTTATGGCTTTATAGCACGAATAAAGTGCATGGCTCCTTGCCTTTTGTTTATTTTATTTACTAAAAATCTATCATTACTCCATAATAACTATACAATAAGGACCTGCAACTGATTTAGGTGGTTAATTTTTAATAGTTGACTCATCAGAATGTTAACATGTTTTCTGAAATAATAATAATAAAATTATAATAATAAAATACTTAATGAAAATAACATGCTCGTTTGATTTGTTCTGCTTCTCGTCTTTTGTAATGGCAACATAAAAACCAATTATTTACTTCAAGCACTTCTTATAAGTAAACTAGCGACCCCCTTGCGGCTTCGCCCGCTTTTACTACTGGATTATTCATATAATGTATGTTTGCAAAGCAATTAAAATAATGTGAAAATTAATTAAACTCTAATGCAACCCGCATTTTCGTAGTTTCAATAAGGATTTTCCAATTGTTTTACTCGGCAAGGATTTTTTAGTAGGTACCGTAATTTTAAATCTGTGCTACTAATTTATTCAAGTACTTATTAAAATATATTTAAATTACTATTTTTAGATAGTTAAATGACTATTTTTAAGCGGATGGAATTATAACTACCTACTAATAACTACTACAAAAAGTATGAAATCAAATATATCGCGCTGAAATAATACATTCAACTCCAATTATCCAATACGTGCAAACGCATCTAAATCTTCATTGCAATGCCTCTATAGCAGGCGGGTTTTTTTTTCGAGCTTGTGGTTAATGCTGAAGAGGGTATTCTGTCCCTGATGAAAAGCAAGCACTACGTGGCTGCCTGTGAGGAAAATTAAATAGAATGCATCGGCCGGAAATCGAACCCGGGCTGCCCGCGTGGCAGGCGAGGATTCTACCACTGAACCACCGATGACTGCTCATGACGCGCTTGTGTAAGCGAGTGGCGAGCCGTTTCGCAGCAAGGATGTTTTGATATTGTAACAACTTCTACTTACTTCTACTTACTTATTAAAATGAAAAACAGTAAAAGACAGTTTTGATCTACATTAAATGGCCAACGTAACTAATATACTTATATATATGCTGAGAGTAAGGGATAAGTAAAACTTGAGTCGGTACAGCTGATGAGTCAACGGCGGGATGTGTCAACAATTAAATGCGTTTTTCTCTAAAACTATTCGCAATTTCGAAATAGTGTAAAAAGCAAATTTTATCTTCGTTTAACGTAGAAAATTAATAAAGTATTTTAAAGGATAAGGATTAATACCATTATGGAAAAATATCCCTCACAATAAAAAATATATTGAAATTACTATTTTTAGACAGAAATATGATCACTACACGTTATCCTTAAAAGATAAAAATATGCTCTCGCGGACTTTTTTGTAGATCTTATTAAGAGAAATAATACTCCAGTACATTATTTTCATGTAGTACTTACTATTAAAGCAGCGCATGCGCGAAAGTGTCTCAACGGGTAGGACTTTAGACACATTTATCGTATTTATGTTAATTTACATAAGAATATACAAATAATAAACTATATATAAACCTTCCCTGAGAAATATTCGACCTAATGGTGAAAACCGCATAAAAATCCGTTGGGTGGTTTAGAAGAAGAAGAGTTAGAAAGTTCAGACAGACACGAAAAGCGACTTTGTTTTATAAGATATAGGATAAACAATATTTTATTACTTCACCAGTTTATTTTCATTTCACAACTTTTTGTGATTATTGTACTAAAAATAAAATATAATAGAAAAATAACATGTTTATAATTCATACTGTTGTTAGTAGGTACATTATAAAGATACTGACTTATCTTTTTTCAGCTATCTTAATATTGTGACGTAAACTATAAAAGTGACAAACATAAACATTATCGGTGAGTTCCACTACACAACACGCATGTCTTGCGAATTTGACATGAACATGACAGAAAATGAAGATCGGAGTGTCTTGGCACTAGATTCCACGTGGCTACCTTTTTATACTAGGAAATTGGGCGGAAGGTCCGCGGAATGTTATAACACTAGGTTCCCTCTGCATCCTGCTAGGTGATACATTGTGATAATTAGTCCGACTGGAACGAATTGCTCTACTATGACGTCAATGAACTCTTTTACTATTTAGAAATATTATTATAATAAATACGATAAGAAAAAATAAATATTATTTATTTAACCGTTAAAAGGTCATTTATTAATCCTACACCTAATAATATTTTTAGAATTTTTGTACTTTTTTAATTTAAGTATGCGTGATATTGCAATAATCCACTGTATGATAACACTGTATAGGGGCACAAGGGTGTGACTGAAACGCTACGGTTGTTGATTCGATTCCCACTCGAACTCAACTCCGCGTGTTATTTAGATTTTTTTGGATTATTTTTATTTAAAAAATAATATTTTCAACATAGTAGGATATGAACGTTAAAAATATTGACAAAAGAAATAACTATTTTTAACGCTACCTTTGTACATTTTTTTATATAATAATTTTATATATAAAAAAATGCTTATTAAGTCATTACAAAACAAATAAATAATAAAAATATTATGTACAACTTAAATGTTTTAAGTGTTATTTTTTTAAATTTTCACACACATTAAAAAGGAACTTTAATAATTTTGCAGTCAGTTGCACATACAGCTGTGCCAGTGGGTTAAAAAATATTAGCGTAAGATATCTATATATATAATAAAACTGTTAAGGGGGTAAAATCTGTACATTGAATATAAACTAAAAAAAACACTTCAGGGGGGCTTAATACAACTAATAGAAGGTAAAAATATAATTTTTGGAATTCTTGTCTGTCTGTCTGTCTGTTGTGGCGATTTAACGCAAAAACTACTGGACGGATTTAAATGAAACTTCTTTTGTTGTATAGCTATTAGTCTTCGCCTACATATAGGCTATAATTTATTTTGATAGCCCGAATACCTGATGTGAGACCCTAGCAGCCCGCCTAATCTATAAGAGATATCAATACAAAGCTTGAGGAAAAGTTATTCAGCGTGATGAGCATTTTCTGTTGACATTAAAAAAATCGATCCTACCACAAAGTGGAACCCCAGTCACCCAGCTAAACTTTAAAAATATATAATCTGTCGTCTTAAAATAAATTATTGTACGTAATAAATATTTTTTTGACGTTTATTAATATCATAATTATTATTTAGAATTGTTAATTCATAGTTTTTAGTTAAATTTAAGTAAATATCTTCATTTTACTTTATTAGTTAAGAGCGCCTATTATTATCTCAAAAGCAAACATATATGCTAATTTTAAAGTATATAATTTTATCAGGCGTTCTTTCATTTCTGTCAAAATACGTATTTATATTCATCCCCCCTCGGGAACACATCTTTTAATTCCCTTCATGAAACTTACATTTATACAGGAAATATTTTATACAACTTCTATGACTACTATTATTATAAAACTAAAGAGATTGCTTAGTTGACGCGGTAATCTCAGAAAGTACGGATTTAAATTGAATAATTAGTTTTGTGTATCATAGTGCCTACATATAGGAATGTTTAGGCTATAAGTATTACATCACGATATAACCAATCGCAGAGGAGAAACATTGAAAAAATGTTGCAAAACTGGAGAGCTTGAGAGGTTCCATGCGTCCACCGCGTAAAGCTACGCAAAAATTACATGTGAAAAATAATTGTTCTCCTTCAAAAGTTCTAAGTAAAAGTCCATGATAGAAAATGTTTATCTCCTAAGCCTACACTAACTATTTAAAACAAATCAGTATCCAACATGCACCTACAAATCACATAGATATTATGACTGTTTACTGTAGATCGCCGCACGCAACAGGGTAGGCAAAGGGAACGTAGAGTTAAGACACTCTATTCATATTTTCCGATGAATTCTGGAGGCATTGTGTGTTCAGTGAGAAAACTCAACGCCGCGCTCGACACCAGAGCGAAGAAATGCAAATATTCGATATTTAATTTCCTCAAGTGGGAATCGAACCCACGACGTGCTGCGGTACCAGTCACACTTTTTGCCACTACGTCACGACTGGTCTCATAATAACCTTTTACTACATACATTTCAAAGCAATATGTTACAAGTTATTAGGTATTTAAAATGCAGTATAAGATAAAGATATCCTGTAGTATTATTGTATCAGTTACAAGCCACACACCCCGGCTCTGCACGGGTGCAACCATACACACAAGTAACATGTACTTATGTAGGTGCTAACGTGCTGTTAGTGTATAGTCTTCTATCATATTTTTCTATCCATTTAATAAAGAATAAAACTTTATTGTTTTTATAACCCTTATGATTATCAAGATGGTGTGGATGGTATTTAAGTTTATGATTTACCTATTTTACGATTAGAAAATACGGCTGCAGAAAGCAAGTCAAACAGTTTTCCAAGACACTCCCCATGATAAATACGATAGAGAACACACAACTAGAAGACGTTTCTACGCAATGCTAAAGTGTCAAGCCTTTTACAGATCATTGGTTCCCCATTGTTTCAAACGCTTCTACGTTGTAAGCAATTAAATGTGCCAAGCTGGCACTGGGATGCACCCGCCCAGAGACAACGTGGCCCCACATATGAACGTACCTCGATCCTATAAAGCTGCTGATGACCACCACTTTCTTTAAGACCAATTTGGCCTTGCTTTCTACATGATCGCGATACTTTCAGTCACGCGCTCTATATAAGAGTATTGTTTTTGAAGACGACAAATGTTGTGATAAACGCGCAAACTTATGTCTTCTGGAGGTTAAATTGAACCAAGTTCCTTTCACCTATGAGGAAACATTCCCAAGGGATGCCTCAACAGAAGACATAAGTTTGTTTCATCACTGGTCGACGTTTCAAGCTACATGAACAATAATAGAGTCCAAATCTACAAAAAAAATTCTGTTTGTCTGTTTATTTGTCTGTACACGCTAACCTCCGGAACTACTAGACTGATTTGAATGAAACTTTTTGTTGTATAGTTATAAAGTCTAGGCAACTTCTAGGCTATAGTTTATTTTGAAAATCTGGACACCTGATGTGGAACCTTAAAAGCCTGTCTAAACTATAAGAGATATAAATATACTGCCTTTGGGAAAATTTAACATTTTGACAAACAATTTCCAGATATTTATACGTAACAAAAATTAAGGTCTGGAGTACCTGGCAGCCCATCTAATCTCGAAGAGATAAAGATAGCGTCTTAGTAAAAGTGGATCAGCATAACAACTTGGGCCCTGGCCTGGCCCAATATTTGTCAATATTTCTATGGTAAGATGTCAATTGAAATGTGAACGTCTCATTGTGCGTCTATATCACTAAATCTAAAAGCCACAAATTTTATAAAATTAATAAAGTGTTGTGTATTTGTGACTTAAAAAAATATGCCTTCTATAAGGCGGTGGACAAATTTAGGCAGAAAAATCTAATCGTACTGCCCAGAACGTGAAGATTGCAATGAACGTGAGCACGATAGTTGACTGACAATGATACAAATTTGGATCGAGCTGCTTTTTGTTACGATATATCAATTGATGCCAGCAGTACCTACAGCTGTGTTGCTATTGGATCTATGAACTCAGCTTGCCAATATTGTATGGTTATTGTAAAAACTCAGTTTGCCAATCAATTTGGTGGCGCAATGATTTTATTATAAGGAGGAGGATTGCCAGTTGTTCAATGCAATCTGAGTTGCTGAGATGTTTAAAGTCCTCGAAATTGTGAAAACATGTCAAGGTATTACATTTAAGCAAGAATATGCGTGTCATGTTGCAAAATGATCTATCTGGAGACATATTCTCTAAACAACTCATTGATATTGGTAATGGCAAACTTCCTATATATGCGCTGACTGGCTGCATCACCTTTCCTGATAGTTTTTGTCAGTTAACGTAATCAAAAGATGAACTCATTCATAAAGTGCTTCCAAAAGTTGCTGAAATGTTGCTGATTATTTATTTCATAATTGGTTGTGCGAAAGAGCTTTACTGGCTGCCAAACACACTGATGTAAATGAATTATATATAAATTTTCAAGATGGCATTCCTGGCAAAATAAGGACACATAAGTCAGTTGATATGAAGATGATGTCGTGAACTATCCACCGGAATTTTTAAACTCACTTGATTTGCCAGGATTGCCGCCTCACAGCCTTCAATTAAAGTTTGAATGTGTAGTTATAATGTTGCGAAATATTAACCAACTGAAACTTTGTAACGCCACACGATTAGTGATAAAAAAATAATGAATAACGTAATAGAAGCAATCATATTGAAAGGAAAGTATAAAGGAGAAGACTTTTTGATGATGCGGGGCATCCCAATGATTTCGACTGACATACCATTCGAGCTTAAAAGACTACAGTTTCCAGTACGGGTTGCTTTCGCAATGACTATAAACAAATCCCAGGGGCAGTTATTAAGTGTTTGTGGTATTAAAATAGAAAACTCATGTTTCTCGCATGGTCTGTTGTATGTTGTCTGTTCCCGTGTTGGAAAACCATCTGCTCTGTTTGTTTACGCGCCAGATAACCAAGCAAAAAATAACGTGTACCATAAAGTACTACAATGAAAATGAAACTGAATTTAGAATAAGTAAAAATAAAATAAAATATAATAAGTAGGTATCATAATAAGATATCGGAAATTGTTATTTTTATTATCATTTTTAATGAATATTATAAGAATTAAAAATGATTTAAGTTTTAATTTTTTTTATCTTACCAGCTGACCCGGTGTCGCGAATAGCAGAATACATATTTTAAAAAATCGACTGTTAAGCGATACGAAGTTCGCGGGTCTGCTAGTAAGTAATAATATTATATGGGTGGCACATTATGATTTGAGTGTTAGATAAGAAAAAAAACGTTTATTTCGTCAAAAGAAATTCGACCTTTTTGACTCTAAGATATTTGAACTTATATAAAGAATATCATCCGAGATAAATTCAATTGTGCTGTAACTAGTCTGTCAAGTTAACATGGCTAACAATCTCAAAAATAAAGTTGTCGTCGTCACTGGTGGTGCGGTGGGCATTGGACATTCAATAGCAGTGAATTATCTTGAAAAAGAAGCCAAGGCAGTGGTTCTTCTTGATGTTGACGAAAAACAAGGAGCAGGTACAGCGAAAAAACTGTGCGCAAAATATGGAAATGATCGCGCTGTATTCCTTAAATGTGACGTCACAAAAGATCTAGAAGTTGTATATAAAAAAATTATAGACACTTACAAGACTGTCGATGTGCTAGTTAACAATGCAGGTATATTAAACGACTTGCAAGCAAAAAGAACCATTGATATCAATGTTACAGCAGTGATAGAATGGTCGTTAAAGTTTTGGGAACACATGAGAACAGATAAGAATGGGCAAGGTGGTACTATTATCAATTTGTCATCAAGGTGTGGCTATAGGATAGAGCAATATCTTCCAATCTACCATGGTTCCAAATTCGCTATATTTGGTTTCTCCAAATCCTTAGGACATGTTTATAATTTTAATAGAACAGGTGTCAGAGTACTAGTCATATGCCCAGGATTTAGTAAGACAAGTCTTGTGGAAAATATTACAGTGTTTGATTCGGAGATTATTAAAGATTTTGATGTTTTCGTAACCGAGGAACCGTGGCAAGAGGTTGACTCAGTTGGTGCGGCTGCTGTAGAAATATTCGAAAAGGCTAATAGTGGTACGGCGTGGTTAATAGAAGGTGCTCAACCTGTTGTTGAAGTCTAATAACTGGGTTATCTATATGTTTTGTTACTTATTAAAATAAGTTTTTTTAATAAATTAAAGGTATGGTTGTACTTAGACTCAATATATTGGTCTAAATTCATGTTTATTTTTTACTAAATTAAGTTACCTATAGCCATATACATTTTTAATAACCATGCGAATGAAGTTAAAACTTCTTATATTACATATCTATATAGGAAGTTGTAACTTCAAATCTTAAACGGTTATTATAAACGTTACTTTGTACTCTGTCGTTTACTAAATACTAATCTGAAATAAATGTCGAGAGGACTTCGGCAACTAGTGCTGAAAAATGTGTAGCATTGACTTTAGTAGTCAGTGTTACCCACAACTGCCGCACGAATGTATAGCGGATGGATTCGATGCTCACTCAGGGGAATAAATTATTATCATGTCTCTGGTCTGATAAAAAAATTTCTATTGATTTTCGTTACTTAACTCGAATTTTGATGGAAAACGGAGAACCGAGTGTCTTGACAATAAGTTTTCTGCCTGCCTTACTATATGAGGGAAAAAACGTGAAGTACGAAGAAAGAGTGAAAAGCGTAGATCCCAGTAATTTATTAGGTTAGTGTATCGCAGTTGTAGTTGGGTCGTTGTAATAAACCGGTTATTTATGTAAAAAAAAACATAATGAATTGATAAAAAAAACATGTCCATATATTTAATAATAAAATTTATTTGGTAAATATTTGATATAAGAATTATTTGTTTTTACAGATCCAGTAGCATTTTGAATAGTTCTCTTTAAATGAGATTTTACCCGGTGTCCTTTTACGTAAGAATTGGCGATATTGCTCTTTATTTAGCTTTACATTATATTAATAGTAGTAGTAGTAGGTAGAGGAAACGTAGTGTCAATATATAGGAATTATAGAAAATTATTGAAATTAAATCAAAAATCAAATCAGCTTCCCTTTTAATCCTGCACGTAGCAGGGAAGGCAGAAGGATGAAAATCTTTATTTCAATAAATATTTCATTTCTTCGAATGGGGATCGAACCCCGAAAAAATTTCATTGACAGTCACATTTTGTGCCCCTACGCTACGACAAGCGTTAATAGGAAATTTGAAAAAACAATTAAATAGTAAAAATATTCCACATCATTTAGATTTTTTAAGTACTTTTTTATTTTTTTCAACATACAATAAAAATACATTTTAATAACTGTACAATACAAACAACTGCGCTAGGGTCTTAAAAAATATTCGAGCAAAATATTATATATGATAGGCACGTTAAGTGATAAGCAGAAGTTTTTTATGTTGTCTAATGAATTAAGACCTTTGACTCTACGCTTGTTGTACTTATATAAAGAGTAATCTGAGATAAATTCAATTGTGCTGTAACTAGTCTGTCGAGTTAACATGGCTAACAATCTCAAAAATAAAGTTGTCGTCGTCACTGGTGGTGCAGTGGGCATTGGACATTCAATAGCAGTGAATTATCTTGAGAAAGAAGCCAAAGTAGTGGTTCTTCTTGATGTTGATGAAAAACAAGGAGCAGGTACAGCGAAAAAACTGTGCGCAAAATATGGAAATGATCGCGCTATATTCCTTAAATGTGACGTCACAAAAGATCTAGAAGTTGTATATAAAAAAATTATAGACACTTACAAGACTGTCGATGTGCTTGTTAACAATGCAGGTATATTAAACGAATTGCAAACAAAAAGAACCATTGATATCAATGTTACAGCAGTGATAGAATGGTCGTTAAAGTTTTGGGAACACATGAGAACAGATAAGAATGGGCAAGGTGGTACTATTATCAATTTATCATCAAGGTGTGGCTACAGGATAGAGCAATATCTTCCAATCTACCATGCTTCCAAATTCGCTGTATTTGGTTTCTCCAAATCCTTAGGACACGTTTATAATTTTAATAGAACAGATGTCAGAGTACTAGTCATATGCCCAGGATTAAGTAAGACAAGTCTTGTGGGAAATATGATACTGTTTGATTCGGAGATTATTAAAGATTTTAATGTCTTCCTAACCGAGGAACCGTGGCAAGAGGTTGACTCAGTTGGTGCGGCTGCTGTAGAAATATTCGAAAAGGCTAATAGTGGTACGGCGTGGTTAATAGAAGGTGCTCAACCTGTTGTTGAAGTCTAATAACTGGGTTATCTATATGTTTTGTTACTTATTAAAATAAGTTTTTTTAATAAATTAAAGGTATGGTTGTACTTAGACTCAATACATTGGTCTAAATTTATGTTTATTTTGTTACTAAATTAAGTTACCTAAAGCCATATACATTTTTAATAACCATGCGAATGAAGTTAAAACTTCTTATATTACATATCTATATAGGAAGTTGTAACTTCAAATCTTAAACGGTTATTATAAACGTTACTTTGTACTCTGTCGTTTACTAAATACTAATCTGAAATAAATGTCGAGAAGACTTCGGCAACTAGTGCTGAAAAATGTGTAGCATTGTTTTACTTTAGTAGTCAGTGTTACCCACAACTGCCGCACGAATGTATAGCGGATGGATTCGATGCTCACTCAGGGGAATAAATTATTATCATGTCCCTGTTCTGGTAAAAAAAAATGTACTATTGATTTTCGTTACTTAACTCGAATTTTGATGGAAAACGGAGAACCGAGTGTCTTGACAAACTTCTCTGCCTGCCTTACTAAATGCAGGAAAAAACGTGAAGTACGAAGAAAGAGTGAAAAGCGAAGATCCCAGTAATTTATTAGATTAGTGTATCGCAGTTCTAGTTGTGTCGTTGTAAAAAAATGGTTGTTTATGTACAAAAAACAATGAATTGATAAAACAAAACATGTCCATATATTTAATAATAAGAATTTTTTGACAAATATTTGATATCAGAATTATTTGTTTTTACAGATCCAGTAGCATTTATGAATAGTTCGCTTTAAATGAGATTTTACCCGGTGTCCTTTTACGTAAGAATTGGCGATATTGCTCTTTATTTAGCTTTACATTATATTAATAGTAGTAGTAGTAGGCAGAGGAAACGTAGTGTCAATATATAGGAATTATAGGAAATTATTAAAATTAAATCAAAAATCAAATCAGCTTTCCTTTGAATCCTGCATGTAGCAGAGAAGGCAGAAGGATGAAAATTTTCATTTCAATAAATATTTCATTTCTTCGAATTTGGATCGATCTCCAAAAAATATTTGTGCCTCTGCGCTACGACTAGCGTCAATAGGAAATTAGAATAAAACAAATAAATAATGAAAATATTCCACACCATTTAGATTTTTTAGTGCATTTTTATTTTTTCAACATACAATAAAAATATATTTTAATAAATGTACATACAACTGCGCCAGAGTCTTAAAAAATATTCGAGCAAAATATTATATATGATAGGCACGTTAAGTGATAAGCAGAAGTTGTTTATGTTGTCTAATGAATTAAGACCTTTGACTCTACGCTTGTTGTACTTATATAAAGAGTAATCCGAGATAAATTCATTGTGCTGTAACTAGTCTGTCGAGTTAACATGGCTAAAAATATCAAAAATAAAGTTGTCGTCGTCACTGGTGGTGCGGTGGGCATTGGACATTCAATAGCAGTAAATTATCTTGAGAAAGGAGCCAAAGTAGTGGTTCTTCTTGATGTTGACGAAAAACAAGGAGCAGGTACAGCGAAAAAACTGTGCGCAAAATATGGAAATGATCGCGCTGTATTCCTTAAATGTGATGTCACAAAAGATCTAGAAGTTGTATATAAAAGAGTTATTGACACTTATAAGACTGTCGATGTGCTAGTTAACAATGCAGAACCATTGATATCAATGTTACAGCAGTGATAGAATGGTCGTTAAAGTTTTGGGAACACATGAGAACAGATAAGAATGGGCAAGGCGGCACAATTATCAATATGGCATCGAGGTATGGCTATAGGATAGATCAATTTCTCCCAGTTTACCAAGCTTCCAAATTCGCTGTATTCGGTTTCTCCAAATCCTTAGGACATGTTTACAATTTTAATAGAACAGGTGTCAGAGTAATAGCCATATGCCCAGGATTTAGTAGGTCAAGTCTTGTAAAAAATCCAAATGTGTTTGATTCGGAGATTAATAAAGATTTTGATGTCTTCTTAAGCAAGCAACCATGGCAAGAGGTCGACTCAGTTGGTGCGGCTGCTGTAGAAATATTCGAAAAGGCTAATAGTGGTACCGCTTGGTTAATAGAAGGTGCTCAACCTATTGTTGAAGTCTGACAAAATTATTGAAAAATATAACACTTACCCAGTGGTTAGATATTTTTTTTTATTTTTATTTAAAATTTATAATGTTTTTTTAATAAATTAAAGGTATATTTGTAACTACGAGTACAAACGTTTTAGTATTTTGTTCATCTAAATTCATATTAATTTTCTCACTAAAGACGGGAAAAAGCGTGCAGTTGACTAAGAAGAAAGTGTAAAAAGTGAAGAGTGATTTATATATGAAAAAAAGTAATGTTTTGATAAAAAAAACATGCGTATAATATAAATGCGCTCAATATTAAGAATTTATTAACAAACACTTGATTGTACCAATATTTATTTTTACTGATGTAGTTGCTTTTATGCATACGAGTATAACTTCGCTCAAAATGACATTTAACCAGGTATACGTTTACTAACATAAATTATACGCAAGAATTCAAAAGACTCCTCTTTATTTACCTTTTTTACTTTCATTTATCTTCTAGCTTCACGAGTACTAAGTCCTTTAATTGTTTAAATTAAAAAAAAATAGTTTACGTTTAAATTGTTTAAGGCTCCCTCTGCCTACCCTGCCCTGAACAACGTGAAGATGAAAAAAAATACTAAAGCTTTTGTTACATGATAATACAGATATTTAATGTGTTTCGAATCCAGTTTCATGTATGTTTATTATTACAAAATTACAACTTTAGGTACATAATTGATATTCAATACAATAAAAGCTTGTTAATTTTGATTGAAACCTAAAGAAAATAGAAAAGATAATAAAGATATTTAGTAACACAAGAAATATTAAATTGAGTAAACACCTTGCTTTACCTGTTTCAAAATAATATTAAAAAAAAAACACAAAACATTCGTAAACCAGGTCAGCAGTTTGTCTCAGCTGTCTCAAAAATATTTTAAAGCGAGAAAATTTGGTATAAAAGATAAAAGGGCGGTGTCATCTTCGCTGAGTGGTGTTGAAATCAAGGGTTACTTTTTATATCTTTATTTCTTTATATTCAAGAAATGTTATATTTTTAGTAACATATTGGTGTTCGGGAATTTTTTTCTTACTTTCTTATTTTTTTTATGAAATATAATAAACATAATAATGAATATGGATTAATGCGTATGTACTTAAAACTCAAACTTACAAGATATAAGTTTAGAGTTAATTTATATAACAATTAAGAAAAAGATCTCAGCCTGTCTAGAACTATCATCAATTAATTTCCGGAACGTTCTTCGAAGTAAAATCTAGTAGAATAATTTCGAATTTGGTTAGGCAGAGAGAGAATCTCGGACAGTGAAAGTGCCAAAAGTGCCGAGAAGTCCCTACAGATTTTTACTACGCAACGATTTTACCAAATAGTAAAAATTACAAGAACGAAGCATAAACGGTAGTAGTAACCATAAAGTAAAAAAGAAATTGAGCAAATAAAACAATAGCTAAATTATTTTTTTATTTTATCAAATATTTTAAACTCACATACAGATATTTTTTTATTGATTATACAACAATATTATAAAGATTTTAAATTACTTCATCACCCAAGGCCTATCAGCAGCAAACACCGTGGCGAATGACAAACAATGGACTTCTCATAATTTCTTGCTTCATTGAATTATAAGGTAATACGTCGTTCTGGTAATGAAGCATTATTGGAGGGGGTAAGAGCTTTGCAGCATTAGTTCACATCAAGTACGCTGAAACTCAACGGGTGGAAACATAGGGGTAGCAAATTTATAAAATTTTATAGTAAACTTGGTGATTGTGGGTCCGATTATCCGGGAAAGGAAAATTATTGCATACTAACGACTCTCTCGTGGCTTTTCTTGCTGCTTATACACATACTTTCATTATAGATAATCCAAGGTGGATTATATATAATCCTTTGCTTACTCGATTATATGATGTAATAAATAGCAATACTATAAAAATATGATATGTAATATATATAAAAAATTGTTTAGACTTAAAACGAAAGAATAAATAAGGAAGTTGTCCATATTTAAAACGCGCGGAGCGCGTAGCCAAGTGTTTTTACAAACAAAACTGGCGAGCAGCACCGTGTGTTATTTTACACGAACCATTTGAAGCCACTTTTTACCTATTCGTAACTCAAAAACTATTCCACCTAAACCTGTCATATTTGGCTCAAATATTTAGACCCCCTACCTGTATACGTGCATTAAATTTCATAAACACAGCTCAAACAGTTATTTAGATAATGACGTCCAAAAATTGTAAATTTTTAGGGGGGTGACTGACCTATAGACCTTAATGTCCTCTCGATTTTCTGTTCCTCGCTATAATTAGACAGATTGCGGTGTTGACATTCAGCAATGTCTCTAAATTCAACAGATATCAGACAACGGAGAAATTTTACATTATGCAGAAAAATATATTTATACCAGAATAAAATGTCGATTTCTTCATAAAATTACTGAGCAGACAGCGTGCAGATATGATTAAGCAATCTCCATTAGAGGTAGCTTATAGCTCGTACCAAACAAATTCCTCTGCAAATTTAATTATAGCATTTTATTATTTGTCGGACTTTATTCTCTACTAGCGGCTCGCTCGCGGCTTCGCCCGCTTACCATCTATAATATTTTTATTATGCTGCATTTATCAACAGATTGACTATATAATAGGGTCACTTTAGTATGAAAAAAAAATAAACAATTGTGAATCGAATTCTAATAGTAACATCTTATTGTGTACCATTATAAGTAATTTAATCGAAAAAACGGATAATTAAAGAACAGTATTGAACCCGCGCATGCGCAACTAAATTTTAAGTTTTTGAAAAAATCAAACAAAGAAACTCTTTCGCTTTATTATATTAGTACAAAAGTGCTTTATTATATTTGATCTAAAAGAAATTAAAAATATTTTAAAACAATTAGAACCGATTTCAAAGTTATACTTAAGCGCACAAACTTAAATAAAAAAATAATTATAGCAAATAATATTTCAATTAAATCGAATAAAGACCATTTTTAATCGAAAAAAAATGGTAAGTACTTTATTGATAATTTTATAACCTTTTATTACTTAAAACCCGTCATTTTTAAAGTCGGTGCCAACATGGGTATTTTTTGGACTTCATTGAGCTTTTGTTCGGTGTATTTACATTTAGTATTTTTTTCTTAACATTATTTTTTTTTCTTCACTGGCACCGACTTCCAAGATAACTATTAAATTAAGGATCAAGAACCATTTCCAGGGTCCATTACATGTCTGATTAGAGCTGGTACCGTCGAAGCTGGCGAGACGTTAAATACTAATTATTTTCCAAGATAACGTAACTTGATTAAAAATTCTAGTTAAGTTTACACTGTGTTGTGAAGTTCAGATTAAGTTCTGTTCAACGTTGTTAGATTACGCTCTGATAAATGCTGAAAGTTGGCTTCGGCTCTCGGGAAATATAATATGTGGGGGGTTATTACTATTTTCTTTTTTATGAAACGGTGGTAAATTAATTATTTATTTACGATTTCTTGTTGTAGGATAAATTTAACAGAGTATACTGAGGGATATTTTGGAAAGGGATACAAATATTTAGCAAATTTTTGAAACATCCTGTAGATTGATGAAACTAAACGCCCCTCTTTGACCATATCAAAGAAATAAAAATAATTCGTTCCTTCGAATGGGAATCGAATCCACAGCCATTTCATTTAAACACACGCGGCTCTATCGTATAAACATCTCTCTGTATAAACATTTACATTTTATAAATTTACTATATTATACAAACACATATAGAAAGTCAATACGTAACGTGACCTCACACTATCATCAATTGAACTCAAGATAAAGTTATTTACAATACAATGTTTAGATTTTTAGTTCCTCCTTCCAATCTTCTTTCGTTTCACTTCCTTTGGAACGTGTGTTGAATATTTACTAGAGTAATATTACATAGACCATAAGTGAGATCGGCAAACGGAATAGTAAACAATAAGAGGATACTGGCCCTATGTATTATATATTTCTTATTAATTTATTTTCCAGAGGCCAGTCGTGGCGCAGGGGCACAAGTGTGACTATAAACGCGAATGTTTGTGGGTTCGATCCTCACTCGAGGATATATTATACTTAATTTAAATTTATATTCTTCGCTCTGGTGTCGAGGCGGCGTTGTGTTTCGCCACTCAACACGTAATTCCTTAGAATTCGGCGGAAAGTGGGAAATGGAGGGTCTTAACACTAGATTCCCTCTGTTGTTTTCGGGATACAGCGTGAAGATAAAATTCTGTAGCAATTCAACTTTTTTAGCTATATCCCGTACGTATCAGGATAGCCATAGGGAATCTAGGATTAATACACTCTATGCCCATAAAGATTTCCATACTCCACTTTCTGCCGAATTTTGGAGACAACGCAACATCAGGCTTGCCACCAGAGCGAAGAAATGTAAATATACATAAATAATAATTAATTTAGGGATCGAACCCACAACCAACCGATTTTATAGTCACGCTTTGTATCCCTGCACCACGGCTGGCCTCTCCACCCAAAATATGGAAAAAGCCCACTTGGGCGGCCTAGCCGTCGGCACCGATGAAGCGCGTCAGTCTGCCGGCGACACGACATAAAGTGATTAATACACTGTCAGCGCGATATCCCCGAATTTCCCTCTAAATTACAAGCCACGCCCTACGCATATATCATGCAAAAATGTTGATTTACTGCCTGCATACGATAACGCGGGTAGTATGAGAGCTCTATGTTTTGGTATTATATAGGTAGATTGGAAAGTGCCAAAATTGATAACGGTTATAGAAACGACAATCATTTTTTTTTCTGAACCAGAGAGAACCTAGTAGTTAAGAAGCTTTACGTATAGATACCTATACGTATACAGTAAATATATTTTTTTATTCATAGGTTCACGCTGTATCCTGCACATAGCAAGCAGAACCTGGGAACCTAATGTAAATACCCTCCGTATCATAAAAACACTCCTATTTCCCACTATACGTCGACTTATTGAGGCTTTGCTTGTTGAGTAGCGGAACTCATGGCGTTGAGCTTTGCCTTGTTAACAGAGCGATCAAATGAATATTAAATATTTCATTCCCCCGAGTGGGAATCGAACCCGCAAACATCGCGTTTACATCGCATGCTTTTACACCTACGCGATGACGGTCTTCCAAAAATATAATATCTTTTTCCTAATGTAGTTACCTAACTATAATATACACTAAGCATACAAATCAAGTCAAACAAACAGAAGAAAACACGTAAATTTGTGGTAATATCCACATTAAGGGAAGGCTCGTTACTGCCCTACCTACCTACGATTGCGGGAAACTTTGCGAATGGGGGGTCGATTAAGACAATCGCTAATAAAATAAAGCTTATCGCGGAACTTGGTAATATGTTGCTAATGTTCCTTTTGATAGAGTAGTTTTGGATTTCTTTGTCACGTAAATAGAACTGTGATAGAGGCAATCGGCGTAATTCAGGTTTGTAAAGAATATATTATAATGGAGACAGAGATTAGGTTCAAACTGGAGTAAGGATTTTAACTTCACCTTTTATCTCAAGCTCAAGGGAGAGCGGAACGCCAGACACTAGGTCTATTTTTATTTATAGACCTACTTTTTTTCGTTACTAAAGTGTTTTACAGAATAAAAATACTTTTTATGAAAACGTATAACAATTTTAACCTACGTTCATTGAACTTGTGTATGGTAGTATGTTTAGCTTAGTGATCAAAGCCCTTGGACATTTTTTAAGAGGCAAGGGCAAATTTTCATTTGAAAAATAATTGTAATATAAATAGACCTAAGAGGCAAAAGTGAGGTTTTTCCAAAGTATTTTTGTTTCTTTAATGTGGAATAATACTTTAGAAATTAATAAAGAATAAAGATACTTATAGAAAGTAATTACAAAAAAATAACAAAAGAATATTTGATATGTGATATAAGACCACGACCGTGAGTTCAAACTTAACTGTAATATTAAGAAAAGGAAAGTAAAATAGCGTATTTTATATACCTAATTAGTGAGATAAAAAGCAGTGATAAGCTGCACTGCTAAGAAAACAGGTTTTGTTTGGTAGGCAAACATAGTTATTCCGCGATTAAGCGATTAAGCAAAACAATAATTCTTTTATGAAATCTGTTCACATGTCTAATAATACTGTTATCTCAGGGATGGTGTGAATTAAAATTCTTGAAGCGTGTTTTGTCCCAATCCCGTCGTCGGGTGGAATCGAAAAATATTCAGCGTCAAGATTGATCGCACCCTGTGACAGCTCTGAATCTCATCTTTTAAGGGCATACTGTTAAATTGAAAAATTCCTATATTTTCAACTGTGAAATGTAAAATTACAGCAGTTTTATTTGTGTTTTGGGGTATGCGGTTTTAAACGCCGTTCCTGCTCTGATAATAAGAAACAGAGAATTGGTAGTTTTCATATGAGATGTTTTCTGTCGTTTTCTTTTAGTAGATTAGGGAAACGAACATAATCTCTTCCCAATTTACGCTTCCAAGTAAAAATAAGAGCAGAAATTAAATATATTATTGACTCAACTTAAAGTACTAGTATATTATGATGTTATGAACTACTTGAACTATCTTAGCCTTAATAATATACTATAGATGTGATACACACAATTTATTCAACAAACGTACAAGGGATCGGAGTATGAAGTTTGATAAGAATGTTTTAGACCACGTGTATCAAGCTTGATCGGACATAATCTGTTGATAATTTTTTAAAAATCTTTTGCATGATTTTTTTTATTTAATTAATTAAATTTTTTAAGCAGCAAAGGCAAGGGAATCTGGGAAGCTAGTGTGCAGACACTCCGTTCCCATTAAGACACTTCCGTTTCCCACATCCGCAAACGACAGACAACGCAGAGACGACACTTATGTAAGTTGAAGAGTTTACGTTTCCTATATTCCGCCTGAATTCGAGACATTGCATTGGTGTTACCAGAACGACAAAATGAAAATATTTCATTCCCCCGAGTAGAAATCAAACGTACAATCGTCACTTTTACAGTGAAACGCCGTGCTGTTGTGCCGTAACGGCCTCAAGTACTACTGCTAAGAAAGCTATATATCTAACTAGCGACCCTCTTGCGGCTTCGCCCGCTTTTACTACTGGATTATTCATATAATATATGTTTGCAAAGCACTTAAGATAATGTGAAAATTAATTAAACCCTAATGCAACACAGCAAGGATTTTTTAGTAGGTACCGTAATTTTAAATCTGTGCTACTAATCTTTTCAAGTACTTATTAAAATATATTTAAACGACTATTTTTAGATAGTTAAATGACTATTTTTAAACAAAAGAAATTATAAACAAAAACCTACCTACTAATAACTACTATAAAAAATATGAAACCAAATATATCGCGCTGAAATAATACATTTAACTCCAATTAGCCAATACGTGCAAACGCATCTAAATCTTCGTTGCTATAGAGGCAGGCGGGTTTTCTTTTTTCGAGCTTGTGGTTAATGCTGAAGAGAGTATTCTGTCCCTGATGAAAAGCAAGCGCTACATGGTTGCCTGTGAGGAAAATTAAATAGAATGCATCGGCCGGGAATCGAACCCGAGCCGCCCGCGTGGCAGGCGAGCAATCTACCACTGAACCACCGATGCGTGTAAGGAAGGCGGGCGCGGCGGACGCTTGGCGAGTGGCGAGCCATTTCGCAGCAAGGATTTTTTGATATTGTGACAACTTCTAAAGTACTTACTACAATGATACGGGACAGGACTTTTTTGTAGATCTTATTAAAGGAACAATACTCCAGTACATTATTTTCATGTAGTACTTACCATTAAAGCAGCGCATGCGCGAAAGTGTCTCAACGGGTAGGACTTTATACACATTTATCGTATTTATGTTAATTTATATAAGAATGTACAAATAATAAACTATATATAAACCTTCCCTGAGAAATACTCGACCTAATGGTGAAAACCGCATAAAAATCCGTTGGGTGGTTTAGAAGAAGAAGAGTTAGAAAGTTCAGACAGACACGAAAAGCGACTTTGTTTTATAAGATATAGGATAGGATAGAATAGGATTAACATATACATACGCATATACTAATTAGAGATATAGACATTTAGAAATGACAACAAGTATTAACTAAGTATACTTTGTCGCTGATTGAGCGTTTCTCTTCGTTATATTATTCAATCACGACAGTGTATAATGAAATTTGCTTTTCATATGTAATCTTAGCTTATTAGTTTAATGAATTCGATGACTAAGCTAGAGGTCATGGGTTCAATGCCTGTCTAAGTTCAATATTCTCTAATGAATTAAACATTAAGATTATATTTTGAGAGTATCCTTCTTCGATCTTTTTAAGTAAATTGTTTTTTAAAAGTAGATAATTGGGTAAAACTTTAATAAAATGACATTTTCAAAGAGAGACCCTAAAAACCGGCTATTTCTCCCGAGGAACGAAGCTGGAGCACAAAGAAAAACAAATCATTAATTTTAAAGGTTCTAGTTAAGATATATCTATCGGGATGAACTTATCATATGACTTATTACATTGTCATCGATCCTTGATAAAGTATGAAAAGTTTAAAATTAATCCGACGCGATAATCACAGAATCTACTGGTTCGGATTGAAAAAAAAAGGTGTTTTATAGTTGAAGTGTTTACGAAGGCTATATATACCTGCGATTCGAGTAAACCCAGACCCTTAAGAATGGTTTATGTGTTATATACGGCTCTTAGATATTTCTATTTGCCCATGAGAGTGAAGCCGTAGCTAAAAGCTAGTAGTAAAGTAGTAGTATTTTTTAATACAATCAGTATGTATTTCAACAGAATTCATAGTTGAAATTCGTTGTTTTATAAACAGATTTTTTAAAGCGGAAATAGGTTAAGTGCGCACGTTAATTATGCACGAAAATTGTGATGCAAGCGAGAATAGCCTTCGTGATTTTTAGAATGAAATTATATTAAAAAAATATTATTAAAATAAATTTTTGTGGCGTTAAGCTCCGCTACTCACCACGGAATACCTTGTAAATTTGGCGGAAAATGGGGAGCGAAAGTGTCTGAACAGGGATGTCTTGACACTAGGTTCCCTAAACTAGTGTAATCCTTCGCTTATCTGCTAAAATTTTCTCAAATTTTAACGGATAGGGCGAAGTTGAGTTCCGATTGAGACATTAACCTAGGTTTTCACTGCATAACTATGATGATAAATAAAAATAAAATAGAGCTAAAATAATAAAAAATAAATTGTTTCTATATATTATAAAAAAAAATGTTAAGTAGCGTATAATCCATTGTTTTATCGTTCTCTTCTTTGGTCTATACGATATCTACGATTACTCATGCTATCGAAGCTGTGGAACGGGCCTTTTTAACCACCCTCTAAGTATTTCACTAATGAAGAAATAGAAAAGCGCGCTTCGTGGATTTTCTTTATAAACACAAACAACAAATAAATACATTAATGATTTTCAATAGTTTTTGGTAACAAAAAATAGGAAAATGAATCGATCCGATCTTTTATGCCTTTATCTTTTTTATTCGAGTTTTAGTGAGATGCAGCGAGCGATTTAAATTTTAAAAAATCTATTCTTATTTATCATGATATATCCATTACCTCCTAAATAATTTACATATTAATACATTTAAGTTTCCAAAATTTCGCATCGAAGAATCACTCACCGACTTTATATAGTAGCTTCACCTGAATATAGCAGGGTATTGTGACATTGCCTATTGCCGGGTAGAACTCAGCTCTGAAAGAGAGCGAAAAAGAGTGACTTTGTAACATCTACAGACTTCAAGATTTCTCAAGAATCTACAGATTCAACGAAAGGACACCATATATCTGTAAATAACAGAAAAAGTCAGGACAAAACGTTAAATAACAAACGAACCCATCAGCTCAATACCCAAATGTAACAAATGCATTAATTGAATGGATTAACAAAAAAACTTCGAGAACTCAAACAAAAACAATCAAAAAGAACAATCAGATCGAGTGTCGATACTTCCGCTCCAAGTGTTCTACGATTGTTGATTCCCAGATCTGCATTCTTGAAGGGTACTTGAAGTTTTCAATGTTTCATAATTGGTACCTATGGGTAAGGGCTCAAAAAGCTATGGTTTTTTATATACTAGTTTTCACTCGCAATTCGCTTGTGAACTACACAATTTAGAAATCTAATAAGATTTACTTTATTTCTTATTTCATTAGTTAATTCTCAACTACGAGTATTAATTAAATTGGGTGATGTAAATTCAGAATTTGCCTTTGTAACAATAAACTTATCAATATTCAAAGGGATTAGGAACTGAGCTTGTAGCTTTTCGACTGATCCTGCTTGCAATAACATCAATTGACAATAGTCTTTGCTAATATTGAAAGATCGAAAATAATCGTTTTTTTTTGTACAAATTTGCTTGTAATGGTAACAACTCAATAGCAATTAAGATGTGAGAGAGAGATCTTGAAAATAAATTATATCTTTACAAATAGGCTATTTAAAGAAAAGGCTTTTGTCGCATTCTGGTTCTGCCCATCATGCGACAGTTAGAGTCTGGGAGAAACTTACCAATTTACGAGACCATGAGTCTTGATTGAAACTCATCACCGCGATTTATCTTTATCGCAATAATTATGTAAATCAAATTTTATGATAGAATTAATATTACAAGTCCTATATAAAAACAAAGAAGGCAATCAACCGAAATCGAAGACTCAATTGTAAACGAACATCGGTCTCATTAACGTGTTATTCTCTTATCGTGACATGTTTCCAATCTTTTGTTATAGACTCTCGGATATTAATAATGAAATGATTTTTTTCCCATTGTTACTTGGCGTTCAAGTTATGATGGTGGTAGGTTCATTTTTGTTAAAAAAAAACTATAAGGTATGTACGTCAGTTTAAAAAACAATCAAGGCACACCCCTATACCTACATATACATATTGAAATGTAAAATTTCAGATATTTCAATAAAACGATTATTTATAACAATTTGAAAAGTTATTTAGACCATATTCTTTAAAAACGTTTTTATTTATAATCCGATTGAAATGAAACAAACACAAAAAAATGTTAAGGGAAGCTTGTTAAAATACAATAGTGAAAATTGCATTAAATGCAATAAACATTAGGAGCAAATACTGCTATTCTTCACATAAGTTATTGAAAATAATTAATTTTCTTGTTGTAACTTTGCTAAATTATATTCGTAGGCGCTTATAATTTATTAAGGTTGAGAGGTTTAGCCAGGGGTTAAAACTATGCTAAGTATCTGGTAATTGATTGAATTGGTCATTTCTAATGTAATATTATTCCAAGAAAAATTTTAAATTTTAGAGTATTATTACGAACTAATTCAAACAATTGTTCAAAACCAGAAAACAATAGTTTTATTTTATTATTTAAATTGAATCAAAAATATAAAAGTTTCATCGATAAAAATATTTGTTAGTTCGCTAGTATACTATACAATTCAACCTTACATTTTCACTGCGCCAGTACATATTCAATACATATTTGTTAACGTCGAACCTTATTTGCAAATATTCCCCTTTCTGATTCACATTAGCAATGTATTGACAACGGAACTGAGTCTTTGTGGAACATTCCTTTGTACAATCTCGATTGTTTGTCGTCGTCACCTAATAAGCTTGCTTTTTTCACAAAATCTTTGTCTAGAATATATAAATGACGTTTGCATTCAATTTTACGATCATTATGTGTATTTGTGTACCTATTATATTTTCCAACCGTAGGTCTTCATTCTACCTAATACGAAATTTCGTATATCTTTAATGGATAGCTCTGAGAGTGAAGGTGAGCATTAAGAAATTTTATAAGGGTTTTCTTTTTTATCTTTTGAGTAACGGAACCCTAAAAATCACCTTTCGTACGCCATGAATCTCTATATCAACGTCTCAATCATGATGTTTTTATATCCTCATAAAGGGGCCTTCGCAAACTGATTTCTTAGAGCTTTCTGAACATTAGTTGTGATTGAGGGACGGCAAAAAGTAACCTAATGGCTTAACATGGAAAGAATAAAGTTTTTACCGCGAGATATATAAAAGGGACGTTAAAATGTTTTAACATTCGGATAAATGTCTTATTTCGTTTTTTATCTTCTCACTGCGTTCCGCGCATACACTAAGTTCCCTTTGCATGGTTTATGTAAGGTAAGCACGTGCTATGAATTGTGTTTTGAGTTACGGAGCCCAACGCCGCGCTTCTCTTGTTACTACAGGGAGGATTTTCATTTCTTTGCTCTGGTGTCGAGAGAAAGCGTGGCGTTGAGATCCGTCAATTAACACGAAATACACCTACAAAATTCAGCAAAAAGAGGAGAATGGTAGTGTTTGGTGGATTGGGGAGCGAATACAACGTGAAACCAAAAAATAATCAAATATAGTCAAAAATTTTAACGAAACATCAGTTCTAAAATATCGAATATAGATACAATTAACTAACCATTGTTTAATACATACAATTATAATTTAATACGATAAAACGTTTACCCTTTTATAAAGTAAATCAATAGATATTTGACCCTTTGGTATCCATTAAGAGCGGAGGATTATCGTCACAAGTCCGTAGTCATGATAACACTAACAGTCTTTATACACTTGCTAATATATAATATTATATCTATTTATTTTAATAGGTGAGGCAGTAATGCCGTAGTGACAGTATAATATTTTTGACTTCGATTTGTACTCGGATTAATGAATTATTTACATTTTTTCGCTTTAGTAACAAAACTAATTAAGTTCCACTACTCAAAACGCAATATCTTGAAAATTGTGAAACAAGAGGTGGACGGAGTGTCTCTACATTGGGAACTCTCTGAATTTCCTTCTTCATTCTGTTAGTTGTGATTCGATCTTATGCTATGCTATGCTACAATCTTTGCATATCTCTTTCGATTCGTCGACTGTCATCAGCCTCTGCATACATGCCTTCTAGTGGTGTTCATGCCTTCTAGTGTATTCTTCCAGTATCATCGATACCTACTGTTTTCTTAAAAGTCAAATGAGTCCTCCACTTGTCCCTTTTGCCACTTACTCTTGTTTCATAAATCTTTTTGTCATTCTTTTTCCTCACTCTCTCTACGTGCCTTAACTGCTTGAACGCGTACTTCTTCTTTCTCACGGAGATATCATCATCAGTAGCTGTATCTCGTCATTGTGAACTCGATCAACTAAACTTACTCGGCATACTCCAAAACATTAATTTTTATAAAACAATTGTCGAAGTCAAAAATTTAATAAGTATTCTAATTAGTTGGCCGAAAAGAAGAAACTTCTAAAGTACTTATGTTATATTTAAATTTGTTCGTTAATTTTCTTTGTATTGTATGATATTACAAATTAATTATTATAGAAGTATGTAATTAATGCAGTATTTTTAAATAATTAGAAACTAATTTAAAGTTTAATAAAACAATGTTGAAGTATTCTTTTTGACCATGACCAGATGATTCGTTCGTTTGCTTGTATTATGCATAAAAAAAGAAACGAGAGAACGAAGAATAAAAAAATCAAATTTCTTACAGCGTCTGACAGTAAATGCGTAGGTAGTGATTTCCACTCGGGGGAGTGAATTACTTTCATTTTCTTCCTCTAGCAAGACAAAATGAACTTAAGACAACTTAGAAGTTACTCAAATACATTCTGAAGTCACCTTTATTATAAATAGATCAAGTGGTTCCAGATATGCGTAAAGTTGCTCTGAGATCCAATTACGTTAGAATTGAATAAGCTTCTCCAAGTGCCGATTATAGTTCCTAGCAATATATCTATAATTAACATAGCATTATAGTTTTTAATTTATAATGTCTTAAAAATAATAATTAATTATTTAGTGCCAATTCGGAAACATGAAAAATTTTTTTTACTAAAATTTTGAGTAAATTTTGACGAAATATAAGAATATAAATATATGTTTACGAAAATTGACTTAAAAAAAATGAAGATCTACTCGTACATATGATAGAGAACCATAATATTCCAGATAACTTATGAGATTTGAAGCCGCCTTAGTAAAAAGCCAAAAATTTTAAACTATGCGAAACTTAACACCGCATTTTGTTCAACCGACAAAAAAAAACAAAAATCTTTAATAAATACAAACACTCAACAAATTGGAATCGAAGCTACTCCATCTATCTGCACAGTTCGACAATTCAACCTGAAGTTGCCCCAACGCTAAAATGTAATTTCACAGTAATTTTAACAAGAATTTTCTAGGGTAAGCTAGGTACTTGTCGTCTCGTTTCAAGCGGTTTCTAAAAATATGTTAATCAGAACTGGTTCAAGGAGCGCTTCATAACCGAAGTTGTTAGAAACGGGGAGAAATCCAATATGGTGCTTGTAGTTGGTAACATTCGAAGTAAAATGTAATATTTGATTTTGTTGGCAGTAAATTGCTTATGTTGATATGAAGCATTGGAAGGTATGTGACGATTATATGACGACTAGCGGACGCGCGCAGCTTCGCTTGCGTATTTAGGGGTGAATTCTAATATCCCATGAACAATGAAATATTTTTAAGAGTCTAAATTTCAAATTTTATAAAAATCAGTTGCGATTTAAAGATTTTTCCATACAAACTTTCAACCCCTTATTGACACCCTTAGGGGGTGAATTCTAAAAAACCATGAAACACATGTTCAATTAAATATTTTTAAGAGTCTAAATATCAAATTTTATAAAAATCGGTGGCGATTTAAGAATTTTTCCATACAAACTTTCAACCCTTTATTTGCACCCTTAGAGGGAGAATTCTAGAAAACGATGAAACACGTGTCCAATTAAATACTTTTAAAAATCTAAATTTCAAATTTTATAAAAATCGGTGCCGATTTAAAAAATTTTCCATACAAACTTTGAACCCCTATTTTACCCCTTTAGGGTTAACATTTTTCAAAATCCCTTCTTAGTGGATATCCAGATTACGAAAGTAAACATCTGTCTAAATTCCACGTTTCTACCTTCAGCGGTTACGGCTGTGCGTGCGTCTTACCTCAGTCAGTGAGGACAAGTCCTTTTATATATATAGATAACGAAATGTTGAGTTGCGGAACTTAACGTCGCGATGGGTCTTATCTCGCTCTGGAGCGAGGAAATGACAATAAAGTGCCGCTTCTTCACGATTGCTTCGAGGAAGGTAAAGAAGTAAGAAATATATGTAAAGGTATATAATAATTAACCACCGGTTCACTGAAGTTACTGCCTCAGATCTGGGCAGTACCGGCAAGAAATTCAGCGGGATTTTTTTCTTTAGAGAAAAAAAAAACAAAAGGCTAGTCGTGGCATAAAGAGTGCCTACGTAAACATGGTGGTTGAGGGTTCAGTTCAGTCAACCAAGTTTCAAAAACAAATATACCAATGGATAGTTTCTATCACGCTTTAAATTGTAAGCTTTTTACTAAGGCGGCTTTAGCTAGACTGTTATGGATGGTTCTTCATCGGTTGTTTCTCCTCCTACCACTCAACACGCAAAACCTCCGGAATTCGGCGGAAAGTGGTTAACGGAGTGTCTTAACAGTAGATTCCCTCTGCCTACCCTGATGTGTGCGGGATACAGTGTGAAGCTGAACAAAAAATCAGATGTTTCTAATATTCATATAAATCATGACATTTAAAATTAAAATTTAAAACAGAAAATTTTACCAGAAACATTAATTCCATTATTTCAACTCCGAAGTTGCCTTCAGAAAAACCACAATCTACACAGCCTACAACAAATCACTTAAAAGTCGACTTTGTTTCTAATTTCCACCAAAATATCGAAGCTGAATGGACGGTCAAAGAAGTTTTCAACAAAACCTGATACTTACTGTATAAAGTTGGTAAAGATAACAAATTTCTAACTTTGACTTCTAACGTTTGATATAGAACTGTTCCAACCGCTAAGAGTTCGGACGTTTAAGATGAATTGTTGCAAGGTCTTTAATGAACGACTCGTCTATTAATTGATTGCCTTTGATTTCGATCTACTGTTCTTTTTGTATCTGATATATTTTTTATATTACTATAGTCGAATAGATATTTGCAAGCAAAACAATAATCTTTCATTAAGTTTAAAAATAGTTCTGCGTACTATTTTTTTTTTTGATGTGTAATGAACATGAAATTTATGTAGTTTGTTTGGTTGAACAAGCTAAACTCAGAACTTACTATTTCGTACAAAAAAATAGTGTTTCAACACTCCATTTGTCGGAAAGTGCTATACTGTAGTGCTTTAGTGTGTACCCATATATCCATATTTCAATTGTGATTACCTTGGTCACTAAGAATGTGTTATGCGCAACTCTTAGCTATCTCCATTCGATTACGAAGCAACCCCGTAGCTACATAAAGGAGTAAGAAAATATAATCTATAATTTGTAGATTATATTTTCTTACTCCAATTACTCTTTCAGTTGAAATTTAGAGAAATAGCACGCCGTTTGGGTCGCGATGGCGTGGAAAAATATAATGAAAAATAACTAAAATTAATAATACGATGAATGCAGTACCAAAGCTTGCAGTTGATTCATTTATTCAAGATTAAAAGAAGACGGGGCTTTGTCCGATGAATAATGATTCCGCTTTAAGGGAAGAAATTAATCATTATAAGCTTTGTTAGAAAAAACCCAACAAAAGCCTGACTGACTTGCACTTACGAAATATTACTTCAATTAACTTCGATACCTTGGGACGATGTCGAAATATTGCTTGAATTTTTTTAACTTTCACATTGTATTCCGCATGTGGAAGTTGAGACTTGAGTTGTGAGGTAATTTTATATGCCATTTTCTTTGTAAAACGGAAACAGCTTATTCATATTAAGAAATGAGTGTCCTATTACTAATTTATCATAGTCTCTATAATACGAAAAAAAAATAAACATGAAAACAATTTGTAAACTGTATTGTAACTACGATTGAACTGTCAATAAAAGAATGCGCTCGTTAAAAATTCAAAAAATCCGCAATTGGGTAAAAAGTCAACACAAATGTACATACGTTATATTGTTTGTTTTTGCTCTAAATTTAGTATGTGTATATACATACATGTATATATTTTTCTATATATAATGGCATAGCCAGAGAGAACATAATGTGAAGACACTTCCTACTCTGCCTTTTACTCTTTGTCTTTGTCTAATAGAGCGGCCGATATTACGACCAGCGCATTAACAGACAGGCGACCACTATAATTTCAATGTATATGTATCATCATCATCATCATCATCATCATCAACAGCCATCTTTTGTCCACTGTTGGACATAGGCCTTCCCCAATTCTCGCCACCACACTCGATCCTCAGCTTTTCGGACCCATCCGCTATGTATATGTATATACTAAGAAAATTGTATTATAACTAACTTTTTAATCTCCACGCGAGAACCACATACGGGACCGTCATGGCTCACGGACACAAGCGTGCGATTCTAACCACGACGGCTATGAATTCGATTCCCACTCGGGGAAATGAATATTTTATTTTCTCGTTCTGGTAACAAGGCAAGCTGCTTTGAGTTCTGCCACTCAACAAGCGATGATTCAAAAATTCGGTGGAAAATGGAAAACGGAAATATCTTAACACTAGGTACACCGGTTTCTTCTGCCCGAATAGCGTGACGGTAAAAAAATAGAGTTTCACTACAGTCAAAAATTTAAAAATTGAGTGAATTATAGTTATAGCAAATTATTTTCTAGATTACGAAGTAAACTAGTTAGTATAATTTATTTTCAGCTTCAAGCTTTATCCCGCATATAGTAGAGCAGGCAGAGCTAAGATACTCCGTTCTCCGCTCTCAGCTTGATTAAGATACTTTATGTGCCATATTAAAATCAATACAAAAAATACACAAAAAAGAACATTATACAGCATCTGGACGCTATAATATATCAAATTGCGTAATTACTCGGGCGAATTATTTCACCCAATTAGCTTCTAGAAAGCAATAGAACAAAGATTTAGATGTAAAACATGCTTGAAATACTAATACAAATTGATTTTTATTGTTTCTCTTGTTAAGTTTGTTTATTTGGTTTTACTTGTGATTTACTCTTTGCGTAATCTATACTCTAGTCCGAAGTCTCTAGATACATCTCTAGATGTGCATGAAGCTAAAAATGTCTACTGTATAAACACATGTCAATTTCTAAATATTAGAACCCGCATATAGCAGAATAGGCAGAGGGAACCTGGACACTTAGTGTTAAGACACTCCGCCCTCATTAACACACTTCCGTTCCCCACTTTCCGCCAAATAAATATACTAAACTATATAGTTGATTAAACATCATAATTCACGTTATACGATAATACGTAAGTAGTAAAGCGTTATAAATTATAGTTGAGGCCGATATACACATCAAGCGACTCCCTAAGGACCGCTTTATTTGTAACCTAATATTATTAGAATAGATAATTCTGGATAATATACTTTATATTATTATGAAGCTAGCAAATGGGACAGGTTGTGGCTTCGATTCCCAGTCGAGGAAATTAAACTGAGGGCGGTCCTGGCACAACGCATCGCCGGGGCTCAAGTAGGTATGTGACTATCAACACGACTTATTGTGATTCGATCATCACTGAGAAAATTGATATTTTAATTTCTTCGCTCTTTCTGGCAAAATGCGGCGTTAAGTTCCGCCACCCAAAACACTATGCCTCCAGAATTTGGCGGAAAATGGGGAGTGTCTTAACACTAGATTCACTCTGCCTACCCTGCTGAGTAAGGGACACAGCGTGAAGCCGATTTAGTTTTTAGTCTTTGTTGAAATAAACGTCACGTCAGTGTCAGAATTGAGGACGGAGTGTTTCAACACTCTAAGTCCTGCCTGTCCTTTAGCAGAGACAGTGCGGGGTTGAGTTGCCCCACGTAACGAAAATTGGACGAAAAGTGGAAAGCGGAGTGGTTTAACATTAGGTTTCCTCTGCTTACCCTGCTATACAAGAATAAGGTGTCAAGTTGAAAAATAAATATATAAATAGATATATTCTTCACATTCTTAAACAATAATTGTGTCCATGTATGTGCCGTCAGATTACGCGGCCCATTTGTATGCTGTCAGCTTACAAGTCATATTTATTTTGGGTCGGCTTAAAATACCCTTTTGCGGTATTTTTTATTTCGCGGATGTGAAACCTAGAGATAGTATTCGTTTTATATTTTCATACTCTAAAGCCTAATTGAGATGTCAGTTTTCTAAGTTCTTATGTATATACTAATTGTATGTTATAGCTTTATTTGCGTGAACCTTGAAATGTAAAATGGAACATGCCGTTTTTTCTCGTTTCCGTAGTTGTTTTGAGAAACCCTTTTGTAGTGCTTTCCTACACTCCCTAAAGTTCAGTAACGGTAGAGTTTTGTATATGTAGATATATATTTAAGTAGTATTTGTAACACATGTCGGGTAGAAACTAGAAAAAGAGGTGATGTACCAATATATTAAAATAAATCTTTTTACGCTTTTTCCAACGTCTTCCTTATTTTCAAGACATTACGTGTTAAATGGGGGAAGTTCACGGCACTCTTTGTATACTAGAGCAGAGAAATAATTTAAATTAAATTTTTCTGTAACTGGAACCAAACCTATACTCCTTATATTTTTGGTCACATACTCTCCCACTGTTCCACCACTGCCTCAATTAGTTATACAAAGACTAATAGACGGTAATGCATACATAGCACTCTGTAGTGAGAGATAATATTAATTTGCACACTGCTACGGCCACTATCAGTGGGTATTACACTCGCTTTTGTAATATACGGTTGGTTTCCTTGTGTCCAGTACTAAGTATGATTAAAGCATTTACTTTATAGATATTACATGAATAGCAAATGTAGTGAGAATTGCTATAAAATCATTTTTAATATTTGTTAAAAATGTATCTTTATTTATGTAATATTCATTTAAAATTGCCTTTGATTGTAAACTCGACTATGGATGTAGGTTTGAATCTCACTCAGGGGAATAAAGTAATTTCATTTCCTTGATCTGGCAATTAGACAAAACGCATCGTTAAGTTTCGTCAATCAACACGTAATGTCTCCAAAATTGAATTTAGTTCCGCTATAAAACAAAATAGGAGGAAACAAGAGAACGGTTTGTCCTAATACAGTCATCCTCTTTAATCGCACTTTATGTTAGAAACTCAAAAATTCTAACACAAGTTTTCATCAACCAACATTTAGGCGGAGAATCGTGTCACTAAATCACTAAACACTATCCATTTAAACAAGAAACTTGGCCAAAACGGAAATGTACACGAAACGCTACATTCCAATTGTATTTAACTATTAATGTTTGTAGAAGCTATTCTAGTCCGCATCTGCATATAGATAGAATACAGGAGCAGGGCTTTTTGTCTCAGCAGAATTACTAGGATTGTTATTGTAGTGGAGTAGTGCCTAACATTAGTCTTGGAACGCTATCTGGGCGTTATCGTAGATGCTTTTGAATTTCACTCAAGATTGTATATTTAGAATGCACTTTAGATTTTAATGTATAAAAGGTTTTTTATAAGTTTAGAGTAATATTGTTTTTTTTTAATATTTTAAAAAACAAAAGCTTTATGTATCCTGCATATAGAATATCTGAAAATTAGCAGAGGGAGCCTAGGGTAATTCTCTGTTCCCCAATACGCAGGACTTTCGAGACTGCCTGTTGAGTGGCAGAAAGTAACATCACATTTTGTCAGGGAAGAAATTTCCTATCCAAATTATTTTATAATACTAATACAATAATTATATTGTATCTTTAGGCATTTTCTAAATACAGTAGGATAGACAGAGATAATGTTGTGTTGAGACACTTAGTTTTACACTCCATAAATATTAAGAACTCTATCCACGCCGTATCTTTCCTTGTTTGATTTTTTTATCAGAGTGGATAAGAGAAATCCATTAATATCGCATGAAGAGTTAGGAACTTCCCAACTGTTGACGTCAATCATTTGTTCATCATCAAAATAAATTACTTCAATATTAAAAGCCCTTGTGGGACAGCGAGGCCCTTGTGTAGGTCTCGGAACTTGGGCGGAAACTGAGCAACGGAGTGTCTTAACTCTAGATTCTCTCTGCTTACCATGCTATGTAGCACAAAGCATAAACCCACGTCTAAATATAAAAATAGAAGCTCTTACAATTCTCCATACTCTTAGCAAAGCTGCCTTGTAATCCGATCGTAGCTTTGTGTTTAACTGACACTACTGACCCTATTACGTCAAATTGACGATTCTAGAATGTTTGTAAATGCTTGCACTTTGTATTTTAGATATATACTGATAAAGCTTCATGTATAGACTAAATCTGTAATTTTGTAAATATTATTTTCTGCATAGTATCTCGTAGTCTAACCTTAATTTTCATTTTCCTCCCCAATTTTCAAGACAAGCAGAACTACGCCAGAGTATAGATTAAAATGCATTTTTTGGTTTTTAACAATTACTGTTAATTTCTATATATTATGTATTTTTAATATTATCAATTATTCATTAATTTAAAATGGTCCACGAGTAGAAGGTATTTGAATTTACATTAATACTTAGCACAACAGATTCGGTTTGATTTTATAAGGAAATTTATATAAAAAACATGCATAATATTTACATAAATTTAAAACGATAATATAATTTTTATATTAAAATTTTATTTACGGCCGCACGTTAAGTATAAATTGAATCATCCATTGGAGCCGATTGCCTGTTACGATAACGCGACTGAATATGATAGTAAATGATTCAATGAATATTCTTGTTACGTATTGAAATAAAAAAAACCTCCGCGTTGCTTTTTCCCGTTAAGTAGGGGTACCTAGTGATAAAACACTACGTTTCCCACGGACTGCCCAATTTTCGAGACATTGTGTATAGTGTTGCGGAACACTACGTCTCGCTTTGCATATAGATCAGTCTAATAAGCTCCCAGCTAGGAAGTGGGACGTCTCAACTCAGAGTGTCTTAACACTAGATTCAGCGCAAGAAATATATTAAGTTTTCATTATCTGTTTTTTATATGCGTTTAGCTTTTTCAATTTCATAAAATTATTAATTTCATTTTAGTACAAGTTACCTTTTGAAGAAAAGTTTGTATTTAAAAAGTTTTTAGTTTTGTCTTAATAAAATATAAATAATATAATAAAATAATATAACTATAATATATTACAAAGCTCAAAATACTTAACCGTCTCAGTAACTACATACCGCTTAACTTAGTAAAGAACATGTCAAAAGTTTAATTTAGCAAATTTCTCGCCTGACATTATATAGAGAATATTAGATACGAGCACTAACTACTACTACTACTACTACTACTACATATAGTACGGTTCAGGAGAAATGAGCATCTGCATACTTTGAAAGTATGCCAACTGAGGCCAGAGCATAGTTCTATAAGATGCCATCACTTCGTACTTCGTGGTTAGGATGAATAATTTGAAATAAAAGTTGGAGTGAAGTAGGAGTTTTTCTGACCCTTCGGTCGATTTGGTTCATGAATTATATATTAAATGGTCAGAAAATGTGGACAGCCGCTAAGCTTGATGGTTGTGGGTTCGAAGCCTGTTCGTGGGAATTAATATTTTCATTCATTTACTTTAATTAAAACAATATATTGCTTAAAAATTCTGTGAAAATTACTCAAAATTTTAATGATTCGGCTTCACGCTTTATCCCGCACAAAGCAGAGTAGGCAGAGGAAACTAATTAAAGTAAAGACTATCCATTCTTAACTAGTTTGAATTTGTTCGAAATTTTAATTTTTTAAGTCTGAATTTTGAGAAATCTTCTTCTACCTAACCTCACCTACATCTTCTACATGCTATTATATATCTACTTTCTAAATCTTAATTCGTGCATTGTCTGTCAGTCAATCAGTAACAGGAGTGTTATATAAATCAGTTTCACGCTGTATCACGCACACAGCAGGGTAGGCAGAGGGAACAAAGTGTTAAGGCACTCCGTTCTCCACTTTCTGATAAAATCTGGAGGCATTGCGTGTTAAATGGCAGAACTGAACGCCGCGCTTTGTCTCGACACCTGAGCGAAGAAATGGAAATATATCCGTATATAAATATTTCACTTCCTCGAGTGGGGATCGAACCCACAACCGTCGCGTTACAGTCACACCCTTGTGCCGCTGCGGCACGACGGCCTCATGTGTTATATATATAAATAAAACTTCCTCCAAATGAGATTTCAACACACCGACATCCCATATATACTACCTTTAGATGTCAATAATAATATTTTACTCAAAATGAACCTACGACTAACATATGTCGCACTAAACACGTCATAGTTGTATATTAGATGTAATAATCAAGAATATATATTAGGGCACAGTAAGAGAAACGGAAAATGTTGCAATATAAGGCTTCCGCATATTGTGGTACAGAACATTCCTTCGAATGTATTGGACGTGAGAATATACCGCATCTGTTCAACCATACTCGTATAAACATGGTAAAGAAAATAAATCTATATTATACAGGGTGGAAGAGGCAGCGCTCCTTTTACTGAAACTGCATATAGGGTAAAATATTTCAAACCCGGAGCTAAAGAAATTAATCAAGATGCCTCAACAGTTTGGACGTAGGATTTTTTTTTCATTTCACGGTTTTTCTCCATACCTGTATTTCGTATGACGCACACATACACATACTACTACAAAAATACTAATAAGCGTTGCCAAACTTCCACTTTTCAATTATTAAAACATAACCGAACGAGAAAGAACGATATTTCGCGTTCTTTTTACCTATTTATTATATTGGTATTGGAATTTGAAGGTTAAGTTGCCTGGAAGGAATAAAAAAAATAAGCAAAAACCAATCACGATGGAAGGAAACAGCACAGTAATAAAACTGGAAGGAGTAAAAAAATTGGAATGCTTGGAAGTTCCAAACCATAATACTACCACGGGGTGAATAACAAATAATAACCAAAATATAATTAAAAACCTAATAGAAATAATTCAATAAAAGTGTGTGTAAAGTGTATTCCTAAGTGTTGCGTTGATTTAAGCTCGCCGCCGTTACCTACATAGTACCTACGCTAGTTGCTGTGACTAGATTTCTTGAATGAAGCATGTGCGACGTTGCCGCTTTGACAGGTAAGTGTGTGCGTGATTATATTATACTTTACAAATGGCGTTTTATTTTAAAACGATAATGTTATTATTTATTTTGTTTGAAAAAATAACTTTTTCATTTTCGGGAATTTTTTTTTCGGAACTATATAACTAAAAAATCACTTGCCTATAATTGTGTTGGGACAAGTTTCCCATTAAAAAATCGATTTTTACAAGTACTGAAGCTATGTTCGTGGCAGTTGTGGGTTCGATCCACTCTAGAAAGAATGACTACATAAATTATCTTTCCCCGCTGTGTTAACATCAATTTTGCATTAGAAACGTCTTTGATACTATTCTGAGGACTATAAAGTATCTAGGACTGGTACAAGGACTTTGGAGTGATACAAGTGTTTTGTTTGTCATATAAGTTTCTAACATTCAGCTCAATTTACAGTTCGTGAAAGTTTTACCGAAAGTACGAAAGTGCATTGTTTGTTTCAGTAACTACATCTTGTTGAAAGAAAACTTGCTTAATTTTAAGTAAAATAGTTAAAGTTATAGAAGAGGTAAAATTTTAAAATATGGTTGAGTAAAAAAACCAGCACCATGTTTTTCAAGATTGTAGTTACAGGCAGATATGCCTGTGCTTGACTTTAGTCACTCCGTTCTCCACTTTTGGGCGGCGGACATTCAGGAGCGGAGTGCCTTAAAAGTAGGCTCCCTCTGCCTACTCTGTTACTTGCCGGATACAGCTTGAAGCTGATAAATTCTAAATGTTGTTAGTACCAAAACTATCTTGACACATGCAGGAGCTTCATGTTAGGGAAATGAACATGTTGAGGTGGGTATGCAGAGTAAAGTGGTCTAACCACAAACGAAAGCCGCCAGCCACAAACTATGTAGAAAGGAAGTTCCTACCTTAATATGTCTGTTCTCAGACGGCCGCCCACCGGACGCCCAAGGAAACAATGTTTTGATTTGATGAATAACCACTGATGATGTGGAAAACCGTGCAAAGTGAAGTAGGATGTTAGGGAAGGTTGACCCTGGCAACAAAAGCCTGAACTTCTGCTACCTTACAATATTTATTCCAAATCAAATTTACCGACTGTTTAACATTATATAATATCGGTAAAAAAGTTTAAAACTAACTTAACCCTTATCTTCATTTTGTATAGTATACTATACATACAACTTTATAAAAATATACGATCGCTATAAAATATTTTTTAACTTAGTTTTATTAAACATATGATATTTCTAGACATTTATTTATACTTCAAAAATAAAAATAGTAGTTTATCTATGATAGTTTTAAAAAAATTGTCAAAAATAACCGTCAAGACGCGCTGCTCAGATTTATCTAAGGTAAGTTTTATTTTATTTTTATGTTTGTACTCCTAAATATGTATGTTTATTATAAAGTACACATGCCTAAATGTCTGTTCTTACACATTTTTATATATATGCTGATGTCGCTATATGAATTAGTATGTTTTTTTCATGTTTTTTAATAACGTATATTATACTATACATTGCCGCAGTTGCAGTCGTTTACCTTTCGTCGGTGGTGTATAGTATAATATACATTGCCAACTTCACAGGATCAATATTTTTTGGAACTTTACTATAAAATGTAAATTTCAAGTATGTCTTTCTTATATACTAAACCAATTTTATTATAATGTAAAAGACAGTTGTACTGCCGCCTTGATATAGTGGTTCTAGAAAGCTTACACACAAAGTTATGGGTTCGATTCCCATAAAAAATACTATTATTATTATTACTGCATGATTACCTAACTATATAAAGGGACAAATAATATTACATTCATTATTTACCTATTTATAACACAATATGGTTTGGCTTATCTTTGGTGTTGGTTTTTTGCATGTTTCTTTTGCTTTGGTTTTAAACTCTATGGGTGATAGAGCTAGGTGCATTTTCTCCTTGGTGCCTGAAGAGAATGCAGACTCTGACACATGTGACAGAGCTAGTAACAGTAATGAAGCTGGAATGATTGGATCAACAGAAAGTTCTCCAGAGCCATCGATAAATTCAAATCTCGAAAGGTTAAACCTCTTACAAATTTCTGATTATGAGATAGGAACGCATGCAGCTGATATTCATGCCGATACCACCGAAGTGTCTCTTACACTTCATTTCTTAATTCTTTCTTGTAAAGAATGAATAAAGAAGAAAATCGACGTCAATATAAACCAAATAAGCCTTGTAAATGGAGTTTCAAGAACTAAATCAGAGCCGGTGTGTGACATCATGTATGAGTTCTTGCTCTACATAAGAGATGACACTTTCACGGGCATTATCGCTGAAGAAGAAGAAGAAACAATGGGTGTTGGAAGTAAAAATAGTTTTAGCTTTATATACGACTATTAAGTCGAAACATTTCAGTGAAAAATTTACACGATTTCCCGCCAAGCAAAAATACAAAACCGGTATCTTAACGACCATGCGATGATATTGGCTATGACAAATATTACCATTGGCCGCAAATAACCGGATATCAAATGTGCAAGTACATGTGTACTGCAAAGCTGGCCAGGCACATACCGTGTGCATAAAATGTAAGGTTTACCTTTGTTTTGTGAAGAATCGAAGGTGTTTGTGGAGTACCACCGCAAGCAATAGGATCTCTGAGTTATTATTTTGTAACAAAAAAATATTTGAGAATGATTTTTTTAATTAAACATTTTTACTTCCATTAATATAATTGTTTTTATTTTAAATCATATTATTTACAATAATCTTTCAGTATATTTTAAAAGCTACCAGTAACATTTCCACCCTCCCTAAGCATCGCAATGTATAGTATAATATACATTCTTAAAAATGGTAGAATCACTGTAGGTGTAGCAATGTATAGTATAGTATACATCGTGTTTTTCCGAAATTTTCATATTATGATTTTTTTATTTATTTTTTTTATGTTTTTTGTAGCCCAAAGAAGCTACCAGTATGCATATTTTTTGCTTTTCTTAAAAAAAAAATTTTTGCGAAGATAAGGGTTAACTACAGTAGTTTCGGTCTACATCGCGCAAGGCACTCGGGTGTGCATTTCATCTATATGCAGATGTGAATTCAGAAGGGAGACGTTAATGTTTCAAAATGGAAACCAGTTTAGTTTGATATTTCGACTGGCCACTACGAACTGGTTGGTTTTTTATTCACAGTGTATAGAGGCTAATGCAAAATCTATAGAGCCTAATGTGTTTTTAAATTATTTTTAGTTTGTGGCCAGAATTTAGATATGTTTTGTTTTCATGTGCATATTTAGCATATTTTAGTAGTATTAGAGATGTTACGTTAGCGGAAATCAACGCCGTGTGTTAGCCTGACTGACTCATTTCAATCAATTTTAATATTTTTACTGCATACAGTTAGACTAGTCTCTGAGTAGGAATCGAACCCACAACCATCCTGCCACGATATCGACTAACGACTAACATAATAAAATTTAATTAAACTTCTTCGCATAGGTTATTTCATATAGGTCTAGAATAAGTTTGTATACATTAGATGACTTTGAAATTGTATTGTTACGGAAATTATTGTAATTTAACTTGATAAAGGCATTCGAAGTTCACAAGTTACAAATCGATTAAAGTTTTTGAATTAACTTCGAGAATGAAGATATATTGTAAACATTCATGTTGTTTTAGATTTATTTACTTCTAAATACTTACAAGTAACGAAATTGTTAATAATGTGACGCCACTGTTTACGCGGTAGTTATAGGTTCAAAATTTATTTGAGAAAATGATTGTGGTCTTGATCCTCTTTCCCCTCGAATTAAATTTGGCGCGACGTTGAATTCCGCCTCTCCACTTGACTTGATGTGCCACGAGTGGAATCGAACCCATAACTACAGCGCTAACAGTTAGTACGCTACGTCGCTGCGTCACGACGGTTTCTACACGTATATAAATATTATAATATTCAATCTCCAAAATTAAGTGTTACCAGCGTTTATAAATTCCCATCCTAAAAAAGGAGTTTAAACATGAATTAACTTGGCAACACTTTGCAAAGTTGTTAAGACTTTCCATGTTGAAGTAGCTTCTTATAGACTTTTGATAACTATTTTTTAAACTTTATCTTGATTCTTAAAGTTTGCTTATCTAGATTTTTAATAGAATTGAATATTAAGTAAAGCTGAACTAAACGATTGGATAGAGAACGCTTACATTAATATTATACTTTAAATAAAATATTAAGAAATTGTTGACGGCGACGTAGTGTTGTCTCACTAAGTTGCCGTCGTAACGATTGTCAGTGCGATCTCTCTGGTTAAAACTCAATGTTGTCCGTTGTGGAGAATCTTAACACTAGATTAAACGTGCCTCCTCGTCTATGTGTAGGATATAGCGTACATTTTATTTATTTAATAGCAGTATTGTTATTAAATAAGACTATTATTTATAATTAAGACATGGGGAACCCATTGTCAAGACACTCCTTTCCAATATATCTTCCGTTTTCCATTTTCCCCCAGATGCCGGAGGCATTGCGTGTGACGGAAATCAATGCCGAGCATTGCCTAGTGGCTAAATCGAAAAAAATAAAATATTAAATATTTAATTTCCTCGGGTGGGAATCGAACCTATAATCAATTGAGTTTATAGTCGTACGCTTGGGCCACTGCGAATAGTAGAATGAAATAATAATAACTACTAAACAATACCAAAGCTAGTTCAAAGATTAGTACAATTAACTCAATGTATTCGCATAGTAAAATAACATTCGCCTCTTGTAATGTCGATTGTTGTTCAAAGTTCAAAGTTCAACTTGAGTTTAAAGTTGAACCATAAAGTTAATTACGTTCGGTTAACTAGCACTGTGTTGCGTAACTAATATAGGTGCAGAATTACTTATCGGATTTTAGTTTTGTTACTACAATGGCTATTGTATTGTTTTGTGTTCTTTTAATCTAATTCTAGGTCGACGTAATAACCCTATAAATTTTGATTCCCTTGACAGTGTCGAAATACGCGTTTTTTGCGATATAAACGGCCATATCTTTTTTTTAAGTAAATGTAGAAAAAAAATTTTTTTTCGAGTAGGAATTGAACTCACAACCTTTAGCATTTTAAGTTGCACAATTGTGCCCCACGCCTGGCCATAAAATAGTTAAATCAATGAGAAAAACAAATCCACTTTCACTTTTACACCAGTATTTTACACATTACGCTATCGCTAACGAATGAAAACATCTATATACAAATAGTATACCCTCATACAACATTCGATATGTTAGCAAGCATATATTTACGTTTAATGGCACGTTCGTTTTCAGTATTCCAAATAGTTCTACTACTGATTTTACTTTGGCTTTTTTAAAGTCGAATGTACCTACTCTACATTTATATTTGAAATGTTTTTTTTTCATGAAATGTTTAACATGTACTTGTTAGCTTAGCGCTGATATTATATATTATTTTTCTTATTGGTCTTCCCGGGTTTGCCTGTTATTTTTGATTTTCTAATGACATATTTTCTTTCAGTAACAATATATACTTAAAAAAATATGAAAACCCTTTTCTACTAGTGAGGATCGAACCCACAACCGTTGAGGCAATTAAAATTCTGCACCACCGCGCTACGTCGGCCTCAATAAAAATACAATAGAAAAATATTCATTCATTCATGTAATTAATTTTTTTTCGCCCTTATAGCTTTTCAAATTGTGCGCGGATCGTATGAAAATACAGTCTGCTTATAGAATTTAAAAAAATATATATTCATTTTCAAAATTATAACAGTATAAATGACTACCTATTAAAACTGTTATTCTGTATTTGACAGTCAGCCGCAGGCAGTATCGGAATTTATTTTAGTATGTATTTCAAGTTAAAAATACTTTTGTTATAGCTTTTACGCTATATATAGCAGGATAGGCAGAAGGAATGTAGCGTAAAGAGACTCCATTCCTTCGTGTCGCTCTTTGATTTGTGGTGAGAGGGTGAAAATGATAATAAGTCATTTCCCCAACATGGTTTATCAGCTTCACGCTGTATCCCGCACAAAGCAGAGTAGGCAGAGGGAACCAAATGTTAAGACACTGCGTTCCTCATTATCCGCCGAATTCTAGACCCATTGCGTGTTGAGTGGCGGAACTCAACGCAGGGCTTTGCCTAGGAACCAGAGCTAAGATATGAAAATATACATTTAAATAAATATTTTATATCCTCGAGTGGGGATTGAACTCATAACCAGGTGCGCTTACAGGCACACTTTGTGCCTCTGCCCCACGACTGGACTTTATTAAATAAACCTAAAAATTAATGAAGTTGAGTAATTACTTATTTGAATTACTAAATATTAGTAAGGTAATGTGCGGCGTTAAATTCTGCCACTCAATTTCGTTAATAAAACTAGAAAAACGAAAAAAAATCTAGATATTTGACATTCATCTGTTAACTACCAATCTATTTATTTACGTATTATATTCAAATTTGAATAAAGCTACAATTTCTAACACATCATTTATAAGTAATAGCAGCTTATGGTGTCTTTATACGGTAGTACGTGTTTCCCATACAGATTTTAAAAGCCTCGTTTCCTTGTCTTATGGGGCTGGATTTTATAAATCTTTCCTTAGAGATTTTATATATTTAGATGTTTTTTTTTTATTTTCTCACATTTTCCTCATCATTCATCATTGTTCTTTGTTAAATCGACTTTTACGTTCTATGCCTATATCCATTTTATTTTATTGGACAGTAATAATTATTACATAATATTTTCATCTTAGCAAAGTTCGTACTTGTAGAGGTAAGCTCGAGTCCACAAATTACATAATTAATATAGAATATGTTATTGAAGAAAAAAAAATTACGTGCTTTTGCAGGGTATAGCAGAGTAAAAGCAGAGTTATGTAGCAGGGCAAAGGGTACCCAGAGTTAGGACCCACCATACCTTGATTTATTCATTTTATTCTCTAATTTTTGCCCATGTATCTTAACACTAGGTTCCCTCTGCCTACTCATTCCCAGCTACATAATTATACGCGGGATAGGTGTACGGTAAGAAAATATAATTAGGATATTATTATGCTATATTTTATTGTATACAAAATTTTGATTTTCGTATAAATCTCAGCCTCAATCTGCTTATTCAGGCCGGGACGAGTGTAATTGAGTTTAATTGTCAGATCTGTTTTCCTAAATTATACAACAGAATTATTTACTAATTCCGAGCTATGAATAATGAATTTTGCCTTTCTGTGAGGGGATATTTTGTTTCTATTATATATATTTTCATATAACATATAATATATGTTTGATTGAAGACTGTAATAAAGTAATTTTGGATTTATTTTGTTTTGTATTTGCAATAGAACATACGTAGAGATCATTATTGTCTTAACTAGACCTGTGTAGGAAACACAGGTGTTAGTGTCACGTGAGTGTCTCTGGCGTCGCTATCGGCACCTTTATCCACCGAGCGATGGAGTCTTACACAAAAGAAAAAATAGAAAATCAACAAAAATAGAAAATAAAACGTATCACGGAAGCTTTGCTCGATAAGCTTTTAGCCTTAGAAATATCTCCATGGATTTGTACAAATACATTATAATAGCCAATTAAAAAAAAAAATATAAAATAGGAACAGGCACCTGTGAGCCTGTGGCAATAATTTATTAAACTGACTTCCGTAAGGAGGAGGTTGACAATTCGACTGCATTTTTTAATGTTTTGAACTTTTGACTGCGTGAACCGACTTTGATGATTCTTTTTTATTTGAAAGCTGGTGCTTCCCATGCGATCCCATTTTATTTGGTCCATTCTGGACAATGTTTACTAATGCAGAAAAGTAAAAACAAGAAATTTTAAATGTAAAATTATTTTTCTGAACGAGGATCGAACCTACAACCATTGCATTTACGGTCTAACACTGCCTGAGTGAGGCAGCCACGACGACCTATAAAAATATAATAATATTAAATACATATTTGACAAGCAATGACGACGAAAAGCTAGACTTTCCTTATTGTGGTCAAGGTCTTGTTAAGTTAACTTCATTTTCATAATAACTATACGGCTTAAGGGTAGTTTTAGATGTTTCAATTACGATTTTTTTGAACCATAAACGGATATACAAAATATTTGTGAATTTGTTTATAAAAATATATTTTTATACTTAACGGTTACGAATTCTAATCTCATTTTTTTTATCAAAACACCTGGCGTCCACAGTAAAGCAAAAAAAAAATATAACTATAGCCTTCATGCTTTATCTAGCGAGCTAGGCCGAGGGAACCTGCTGGAGTGTTAAACGTAAAATTCCCCTTTTACCAAATTAGTTCACGGAAAAGTTACTAATTTTGTGATATCCGCTTTAAGTTGGCATTGCGTGTTGAGTGGCGGAACTCAGCACCTATAACTTCTATATAAATAGAATAAATTTGTTTATAATAACAAAAAAAATCACTAAACTTATCCAAAATATATTAATATTATGGATTTTTATTGAAAAAATGGATAAAACTTGAAAATTTTGATGTAAACTCACCCTAACTACTTGTTATCAGAGCCAGTACGTTTTGAACTCTCGTAGAGAGTGTACGTCGTTTCAGTAAAATAACACTAACGAAATATAAGTGATAGTGTTGTGATAATGTGAATAATGGATATATAGTGATTTTAATCATGATTGTGATTGTACTATGCATGTTTATAGGTAAGTCTAATTTTTACCTTTCGGCCCAAAGTTATTTTACAGGTAAAACTTGTGGTTATAAGTTATTTTAAGCTTGTTATTTCAGTTACTTGTAAAGCAATTGTTATTAAATAGCTAAATTAATTAAAAATTTTGTCCTTTTTTCACATTTACAGATTTAATTTGTGTAGGGCGGTTGAAAAATATTAAAAAATGGTAGAATGTTAATTAGTTTAAATAAAAAATATTTTAGTAAGTGTTAGTATAAATATATTATTTTAGTATTGGTTTAGTATATTAAGATCGACTAATAACATTTATTGATCGACTAATAATATAACTAATAACATTTATGTAAGAAAATTTTATATCATTAATTCCAAGAATAACTTATAAATAAGTTATTCTTGGAATTAATGATATAAAATTTTCTTACATATGAATAATTTATATGTTAAAAATTAATATAGGTATAGGTAACAAACAAGAATATAATTTTAAAAATGTATCATTTTGAAAATTCGGTTCGGTTCTAAATTCGGCAACTACATTTTTTGATATTTATCACGTATTGCCTGTTTAATATAATTTCTTATAATAATCGTATATTTTCTTCTACTTCTATGTAGTCATAATGTGGTGATATTATCGAGGTGATGATGATGATAGACCCATCTCCACAGCGAAGATTGTCCCCTAACGCCTTTAGGGGACAATCTTTTAAATATTATAGTTATTCAGGTAAGTTGAATGCAGGAGGAAGGAAGGAGTGTGTTGAGTGGTGGAACTCAACGCCGCTTATTTTAAATTAAAACTAAAAAGTAAAAATAAAATAATAAAAAAAAATTGCCGACTTCTAAACTATACCTATAAGCACAGACCCAAAGAAAAACTAAATTGTAGAAAATATTTTTTTTAATTACTTCAAAGTAAAGAAAATTGAAAATATAATACTTTTACTATTTTAAATCCGTTATTTTAGAAATTGAAATATTTCCCGATTGGGAACTGAATCCACGACTATCACATAATTATATTTATAATGATAATATTCATTTCAATTGCGCATAATAGCATACGATTCATCGTTTTATGTGTGCTCATAGATATAATGAATATGAATCGCTCTGTAATGCACTTCTAGGTACACTTCTGGGAAATACGTACAAATAGTGTAACTTTTAGTTAACGAGTTTACTAAACAAGCGAAATTGCCCGGCTTCGTCTTTAAATAAGTTTTTATTTTAAATAATATCATACACTATAATTATAACGTCATAATTAATTTTAATGAAAATGTAAATTTAATAGCAACTAAGTTTAGGAGGTATATGTGTTTTTTCGAATAATTTTACAAATGAGAATTTTTAACAAGAATATTTTTGATCTATGCGAGAGAGGCCATTGTGATCGTTGTAGGTTCGATGCCTTACCTAGCCTAAGAACTAGTATCTGGTCTAGTCTTCTAATATTTTATATTCTGTTAAAAATACGTTCAACAAAAAAATCTTGGTTTCACAGTATCGTATCGTACTTTTTTAGGGTACAATTTTCCCTTCCGGTTACCGCGCTGTTTGAAATATACTGTGAAATTATAAAACAATATTTGTATAAAATTTTTGGCCCTTTATGTTTTCGTTTATAACATGTTTAATGTAATGTGTGTTTAAACGATCCTTTTGGTTTACATTTTGTTAGATAGAGTTTTTAACTCTAATGTTAGAAAAGAGTTGATTTGGGGGGGTATTGTGGGTATAATTAAATACTTTTTTTGGTTTCTTACTATTCTCCTATATTCAATGTAGGCAGAAGATATCTACCTATTATGTTAGTCATTCTGTTCCTACGCATCGCCTATTTTCAAAACACTTCATGTTGAGTGACAGAACTTAACGCCGCACGTCTTGCTTTTAGAGCGAAGAAATGAAAATTATTAATTCCTCCTACATGTATAAGTACTATGTACGCCTAAATTCAGTTAATTTTCTCAACTCCATTATCTTACAATCACAAATACCAAATCTTTACCTCTAAATAACATTCAATTTTCACATTTCACAGAATTGTTTCTTCAAATGCGTAAGGCATTTACGTGCTGTGGTTAAGCCTAACTCATTAGTACCAGACCGGGCTCCGTCCCTCCCCAAGACAAATTGCGTTGCTACCAACGCTACGTCTTGATAAATCCTGTTTATATACATAGGTATATGTACATATGTATGTTTATGTGAAACACTAGGATTCAAATAAAAAAGAATAATCGGTCAAAGTTCTGAGGTAACAAATCTTAAAAAAATTAAAAAAGAAACAGTTAGATTGATAGCCTCCTTTTTTTACAGAAGTCGGTTAAAAATCGGTATTGTCAGTTTAACCGGAAGACGCTATAGTTAGTTCTAGTTCTACTTCCTCCACACTATTATTATACGAACATAAAAATACTATTAGAAATGACCTTTTACCTTCACCTAAACACGTTTAATGTATCAGAAAATATACGTTTCATTTCAATGTGAGTTTAGTCTATCGAAAAATAGTGTTATTATAGTAATCTATGGAATACATACCTGCATTAAAATTTAAGTAAGGCTGTTGTAGCACAGAGGCATAAAGTTCTGACGGTAACGTGACGGTTGTGGGTTCGATCCCCACTCGAGGGAATTAATTATTATTTCTTAATATTTTCATTGCTTCGCTCTGGCACCAAGGCAAGAGCCCAGCCTTGAGTTCGGCCTCTCAGCACGTAATACCTCGAAAAATTCTGCGGAAAGTGGGGAATGGAGTGTCTTAACACTAGGTTCCCTCTGCCTACCCTGCTGTATGCGAGATACGTGAAAATTTTTTTCTTAAATTCAATAAAGTATATTTTAGTTTCAGAAAATGTATAAAATTACAAAAGGAATACGTTATGTCCGCGTAAAACACATTTCTTAGTTTCACTACATAAAAAAATCTCCGTAACCCACCGCATTCCGACCAATATTTGAGACATTGCGTGAGTGACGGAATCCAACACTGTGCCTAGTCCACTGAAGATAAAAACTTTACTAAATGACCAGTTATATAAATATATTATATGTTATACTATAGTTATTAGATTTCTGTTACAATATTCACACAGCCCCGCCCGCCATATATCATTTGAGACGTTGCGGTTTGAACTGGAGATAAATTGCATCTTTAACACTTTGTCTAGATAAAACCGTCTAAGTACTAAATCTTAGTCATTATTTTGTGGATTATATTGAGTTGTCTTATGTTTGTATAAAAATTAGCTATTTTTAGTTCCCGTGATTTGCTGAAATGAGCAAGATTTTTTTATTATTTTTGTTGGTAGTTTCACTCTGTGATAAGACTTTCCGTTCCCCACATTCTGCTCAACTTTCAAGATATTGCGTGTTGAGTGGTGATCTCACTTTGACTTGCTATGAGAGTGAGAAGGCAAAATAATTAATTACCCCGATAAGTATCTAAACCTTCAACCGTCGCAGTACAACCAGATACTATGCTACTGCTCCATGATGGCCTCATACATTTGCGCTTTTTATCAGTTATTATTGTAAAAGCGACTGGTTATGGGTTTGATTCCCACTCGAAGAAATTAAATATTTAATATTTTCATTTTTTTTGCTCTGGTGTCGAGGCAAATCACGGCATGCCAATGCCTCCAAAACTCACCCAATAAGGGGAATGGAGTATCTTAACACTAGGTTCCCTCTGCCTACCCTACTATGTAAAAAAAATGTTAATTAATTTGCCATATCTTCTGGCACTAGGGTAGGTCAAGCGGTACCTATAGACCAACCGGCAAAGCCGCAAGTTAGAAGGTAGTTAGTTCTAAGTACATTATCGAGTTCATAACACTATAACCAAGAGTTTATTTTGGAGTTGGGAAGTTAGCACGAGGGAATTATAAGGGTGGCCGGTGCTCTAACTAGGGATCCCAATAACCTTTATCTTCCATGTAAATTATATACAGGCTTGGCTGTATAAAGTTGTGGAATAGATTGTTTCACCAGTTGGTGGCGTATCATTACTTTCTTTATAGAGGAAGTAAATATATTTCATATAAAGAATAGAATATAAATTGAATATTAAAATTCTATTGTACCGAACCCTTGAATGTGCAAATCACCTAACCACGTTTGTTTTTAAGTTTCAGTTTTTGGATTTTACAAAAGAATTAAATACATACATTTTAATATATCATAATGAAAAATTATTTAATGCTTTTGTTATTTAAAAGTTCAACTTATTTTTATTTAAAACTTCAAAAGTATATCTACCACAAATTAACTGAAAACTATATGAAACTATGCATAGTATAAATAGTAAAAGAAAAACAATATCTTCACATACATACAAACACAAACTAGTATTATGACACTATATTCTCTGTTTTTTACGTTGCGTACCTTAGAAAAGGAAGGAAATGGAAATAATTCACTACTTCAAGTGGGAATCAAACTCACAACCTATCGTACACCACTATGGCCTCAAATTTATTATTCTAACATCAAATCTAATCTGTAATCACTATTAAATAACATAAATGGCAAGTGTCACAAGCCAACGCGCCAATACAGTCACTACCAGCTCTATGAAATTTGATTTTAATCAAAGGTCGGCATTAATTTGCAAGTTATGAACTTATTTAATATTAAAGATCCAATATCCGATGAATTCGAAGTGGTAATTTATATGTATTTAATTATTATCGTTTATAGATCGGTATCTGTCTCTATATGTATTTATGGATGTTTAAAATGTGTATTTTGTATTGAACTTTTAGAATATTCAAGACTAACTTACAAAAGTGCGAATTGGTCTGCTGCACGAAGGGTTCCGTACAATTATCTATAAAAATCGGCAAAAAATCACGTTTCTTGTATAGGAGTCCCCTTCAATATTTGTTTCATTCTCTTTTAGTATTTGCTGTTATAGCGGCAACAGAAATACATCATCAGTGAAAAGTTTAATTTCCAACTAGAGCTGATGACAGACGCAGCGGAGGTTTAGTAATAGGGCTACACTTTGGGTTGCTGGAGTGTAAAATAAAATAATCTTATAAGAAGCAACTTAATATTTGTTAAAATTGAAATTTTGAATTATCATATAGCTATCTATATTATACCCTTAATAATTTCGAATATTTTTTTAACTTTATATGGTTATCCCGCATATATAGGAACTTTAGTGTTCTACCCTCCTCTTCCAAACAATTATTACTTTTTTTTCATGTAAACTTAGAAATAACTCGTTAAAATGAGAACTTCAGTATCACAAACCCAGGCCGTCTTATCTCAGAGTGCGGAGACTTTTATGATTAAACTTTGGACACTTTCTAAGTGCCGGTTCTGTAAAATATAAGATTTTACATCTTAAAAGGAAATACCTTTTAGATATTTTAGTTAGACCTAGTAATGAACTTTAAAATTGTACAGTTATAATAAAATATAACTTTTTGTCACAGTTGTAGATATTTAATGATATTAATAATTTAAAAAAATATTAAATAATTTTATGTTATTCAACACTCAGGAAATAATGATTTGGATGGTTTCCAGAAAAAATTAAAAAAAAGAGCGAAATGACTTATCACTACTATTTTCCACTCTTTTATTTTCTAAAGTAAATACAGAATATTTATAGTGATTGAGATTCCGCTCACCTAGCCGATGGACACTGTCATATAAATTACTGAACTAGACTATAGCATAATTATTAGTGATAATGATACTATAAAGCAAGCTGAAGACAAAATGGGAAGTAACTTGTTAGCTTCTCCACCAGGGCCTACAAGAATGGACACCTTCAGTAATGAAGAATATTACGAAGATGATAAAATATGAACGAAAATTTAATAAATTTCCATTTGTAAGTAAACTAAAGGTACTCAACCAAAATATCACCCTATATACTACAGGCAGTATAAAAAACAGTTCAGTTCTTCATTTGTGGTGTTTCGAGCGCGCCAAGAGTAGAAGCAGTATTTTAGAGATCAAAATAACAGACACTTTTGACAGTTCATTAGAGACATTCCTGTAATACACATTGTCGACTAATTAAATTCTTGAAGGAAATACATCGTCGATTGAGCATAAGCGAAGGCAAATACACGAAATTATATAATATTGTAGGCAGAGGGAATCTGGGAACCTAGTATTAAGATATTCAGTTCCAATTAAGAAACTTCTGTTACTGACTTTCATTGAGTGAACTGAGAACCTTTTTATGTGTGTGTTTTTATGTGTAGTGTATCCCACCACACATAGAAAGGTTCTCAGTTCATTCACTGTGTAAATTATTTTTTTATAACACTGACATGTTCTGAATATCACACCTGGCTACTATTAAAAGTCTATCTCTATCAATATTCATCTTAAAGGCCTCATTTTTCAACCTTTTGAGTATTCTGTTACTCAAAAGGTTGAAAAATGAGGCCTCCTTTCACTTATTATTTTTTATGAAATAAAAAGGAAGAAACTGACAAATCCCCACATTTAATCATTCAATTAATGTAATATTAACGATTTTTTTGTCATGTTTGCGTAGACACTTTTTTTTAAGAAAAAGAAAACCGTAGCGTTTGGCGCAACGTTATCTCTGACTACCCTGTTAGATTTAGATTACATTAGATAAAGTGTTAAGATACTCTGTTCCCATTAAGACATTTCAAACACTGCAGTGTCCGTCGAATCCAAAATTTGAGGGAAAGTGAGCAGGCATTGCGTAAGAGAGTTTCGGAACTCAGCTTCGGACCCACCACCATTTAAAGGCGCATGCGGCACGACTGCCCTCACAGGCCATACAGAATACTATTGATCTACTATGTAACTAAGATTGTATTAAGCGTGTAATCAAAGCTTATATAGCTTATAGTTCCACATTGTATCTTTGCAAAGGCAAGCCTACACAAAAGATGAAAAGTCAATAGCACCTTCCAAGGTGTTCATTGTTCATATATAAACGCAATTATAGTTAAATTGCCTAATTTTTACATAATAGGAGTGAAAATAGTAAAAGCCTATTATGTAAATTTGAAATTACTTCATTTTGTTATAACAAATAACTGCTTGTCTGTAAAGTCGTTTTACGGACGATATTTTTAAGAAAATATTGATGGAAAAATTGCATTTATTGTGCTCTGGTAAAAGGAAGAAAAAAAAGAAGTATTGATCTTTTGTCCTTTTAATGCTTTACTACGCTAAAATCTGAAGCGTAATAAAAATAAAAAGTTACTTGTAACATTTTTTTTAAATTATTCATAAAATAAATATAATTTTCGTGTTTCTCCGAGGCATCATTAGCTTACCTTTATGTAAACGGACGAATAGCGACCAAATTATCATATTTGGGCTTACAAAAAGATTGTAATAAGATACTTGACCCTTGAGAAAGTTATTAGAATTACAAATGACGTTTCTTTTTTGAGACAATCTTGTCAGGTTAGCCGTGACGTGTAAATTATAATTTTATGAAAATAACTAGTGGGCCCGGACGCGGCTACGCCCGCGAAATTATAAGCCTAAATAATTAAAATAAGTTAAAAAATAATAATAAGTGGAGATTTATTATTAGAAAAAATGTCTGAGTAACCGAAATGAACAAACAAAAGAAGTAAAAGTAACTAAAGGAAATTCTTAATATTAGAAAAAGTACCTAAAGTTTGCCGTGCGCGCGTACTAAACATTTTTCTATATTAAATAATTATTAATTTTTGCGAACAATATTAAATAAAATCCCAAATGATTAAAATTACGATATTTAAAGTGTATAACATCGGTATAGATAACCGAACTGAGATAAATTAATTATAAGCAGCAAATAATTACATAAAAAATAATAGTAATTCGAAAATATATAAAAATTTACAAAACCATCAAAGTCATCTGCCCGTTCGCGTCGGTCATACTCATACTATACCGCCCGAAGGCTAGGTCATTTGGAATCAGTGACATCTTAATTATTTATTAGGATGTTATACAGTAAACTATAATTTCCATCTAGATGAAATGCTAAAAGTGACTATTATATTAATTTTCATAAGGATGAATATCAAATTATAGAAATCATCTAATTTTTGTTAATGTATACAAATCTATATCGGCGCGCGCCATGTATGCATTAAGCAAACTCACATTGGGTGACGTTTTCTTAAAACAACAAACTCTGCAAGCCGTTGCTTAGCAACGCGTAGCGACAATTGTTATTAAGATGGCGGAATAAATTTCTTGTCAAATTAATTATTTTAATATATTGGTATATATCGAAAATATTACAAATATGAGAAAAAAAGTATCCTATGTTCATCCCGGGACCCTCAAGTATCTCTATATGAGTATTTTATCACAATAGAATTAGCGGTTTGACCCTGATTGCGTAAAAGACAGACAGACAGACAGACAGACAGACAGACAGACAGACAGACAGACAGAGTTACTTTCGAATTTATAATATAGGTATGGATATGCATAATATTTCTCACAAATATTTTTAGAATACGAGTAACATATGGCTTAGTAGTTAAGTCTCTTAGAAACTTTCTCCAATTTTGGAGATATTGTGTGTTGACTTGCGTAATTTAACATCCCGCTTTCTTTTTACTAATAGGAATGGAAATAATTAATTTCCGTTAGTAGAAATTAAACTTACAACCGTCGCGTGTTAGCTTGCCACGACAGCCTACTTAATTTCATATTACTAGTGGTTCAATGGTTTTTTTAATGACCTAGTCTATTCTAGACTGACCAAAGGATTTCAGAAGGTGAGTTTCTTGAGAGCCGAGCGCCAGCTTTCACAGTTGAAGTTCCATTATAATAGTGTTTGATGATCAAAGAAGTTGTAATATGAATTTTTCATAAGAATTTTTCAAGTGTGAAAATGGAAATCGTGGGCTAAGTTTTTTTTGTAAAGCTTTTGGAAAAGGCCTCTATTATAGGGCGGACAGAATGTGTTTAACCTGTTACTGACTTTATTCACGTTGAGCCTTAAATTACTATCTTATGCTCAACTAACTAACTAACTAACCTCAACTAGAGTAGACCAGAACTTATAACTATCATTTTAAAAAAAATATAGCTTCAACTGAGCCAAATGTTACGTTAAATTAAATTATCAATAATTGTAACTAATAATAAATAACTACTTTCAATAATGAAATGTAACGTCAAAGCGTAATTCCACTAAAAGCTCAGGTAAACTTAAATAGAGCTGGACTTTCAAAAGAAATTGAAAAGATTTTGGATAAAAGATTTCTTGGTTCCGGCAGAAATTCTGTCACTGGAATATATTAAATATTCTCAAATAAGATTTTGTAAAGAAAGTTCTTTATTCGTGGGAAGGTGAGGTTGAATTCTAAGTCAAACGTAGTAAATGTGACGATAGAAATGGACATGTAATTCAATTAATAAATATTTAAGTCTTTTCTTCAAGAATTATTAATATTTGAATTACTAGTTCTGTCAGTCAAACAGCAATATATTAAAAATTAAACGGAAAATGGGGAACAGAGCATCTTTAACTAGATTCTCTAAGCTTACCCTGGAGGAAAATAGGCCTGTATAGAGTTTTAAAATGATTTCTCCTCTCTAATGAGACTGAACGCAACGCAAAGTTCCGCCGTTTGATTGTACTAATACTAGGTCCTCTTTATCTATTCCGTTATCCACTCCTTTTTTTCCAATTCAATTCATTAAATTGAGTGTTGAATGGCAAAAAGAATCGTAAAGTAATGAAGAATGTGTAAAGTATAATGTTGTAAATAATTTATATTGATTTTGTTATAATTTTATTAAATTGGTTACTCATTTTATTTTGTTCTTGGTATGAGCATTTTTATCCATATTAATAACGAATATGTGATACTGATGTGAAAAGGAAACGGTTACCACTATAAAATAAAGTTTGTAACAAAGAAAATTCAATAGTTTTTTCAAGTTCATGAAATTAAATATAAAAAGTAAAGTAACAATATAGAGTATTGACTCTACCTGTATTTTAATCAAAGTGAACAGAAATAGTTTTAGAGTTTAGTAAAGTTTTTAAATATTAGTGTAAGTGAACTTTAGTTAAATATAATTTAAATGTTTAAGTATGGTAGTTCATGACATCTGTATAGAAGAAAGCAATGGCTTGTATTTTTCCTATTAATTTAAATTAATAATTAAAATATTATTTTATTAGCTTTGTAATCATTATGTCTCATATTAAGACCTGGTTAATATAAGAAAAATAATGTATATAGGTAAAGAGAAACTTGTGTTAAAACAATCCGTTTTCTCGTGTCCAATTTCGAGGTAGGCGACCTTTCCTTCAGTAAAATATTTAATATTGATCTAGAAAAAATATTTTTGCTTAACTTATAATAAACACATACCACGACTCTATATTTATTATAACCAAAATAAAATATCTTTATATGGAACAAATTTCAAATAATATTTTCCCGGAACATAATACCAATAGTTTCTTTTAGTATCTCTAGAAAACATACTTCGTCGTGTAACATCACGAGGCGCGTCGTTAAAATAAATTGGTATTTCCTTTAAAAATAAGAACCTACTAAAGAAACCTGTGACATTGGTATATTACTAAATTGCGCCAAGTCTTATACATTTTATATTATATTTACTATAGAAATGGGCCAGATGGGCCGACGACATAAAGAGGTTGGCGGGAAGCGGATGGGTCCGAAAAGCTGAGGATCGAGTGTAGTGGCGAGAATTGGGGAAGGCCTATGTCCAGCAGTGGACAAAAGATGGCTGTTGATGATGATGATGATTTACTATAGTAAAGTGAGACAGCGACTGACAGTAAATGTGATGGTTGTGTGTTTGATCCTTATCCAAGAACATGATAATAAATATAAACATATCGTTTAAAAAAACTAAAAAACACGCTTTTCTACGCCAAGTGCTACAGAATGTGCTCAGAGCTACAAATTATATGAGCCTAAATTTAAATGGGTAAGGCATTTAAGTCTGAAGAGTTTCAATGTTCAGGTCAACTTGTTTATAGCTTTATTATGTGTTGTCACCTAGGCTACATATAACTGCCAAGTTTTATGAGGATATAATTATTACAAAGTGATTCAAACTTAGACTCGTAGGTAATAAATAACATAGCTAAAATTACCTAGATAAAAATAACTGTTTTTTTTCTAATGACAAAATGTGGCGTTGAGTCTACTTTTCTGCATTTTTAAAAATTTATAAATCAGAACCAATTAGATAAAATTTGGGTAAACTCACTTATGGACAACCCATGTCCATAAGTGAGTGTCCAGTTGTCCAAGGGACAAGGCGTGACGTTGAGTTTCGCTACTCAACTCACTCTACCTCGAAAATTCGGTGGAAGTGAGGAACGGAGTCTTAATACTAGGCATCGACGGCATACCTTGTTTTATGCAAGACACGTCAATATTATAAAAAACTAAAGTAAAATAAATAATTAAAAAAAACTCTAACTCTATCTACGCAACTCTATGACTTAATTTCAACGCTGTTACTACAAGTATGGGTGAATTTGAAACTAAGTTGTCAGAGTTGTTACGGAGGAAGGAAACTTTAACTTGGAATGCGTGCTGAAAGTTTGTACTGTGTATTTTTGAAAACATTCTCAACTTAATAATTAAGTAAAAACTAAGCGAAGAAGACAATTTATTATACGACTCTCTTTTATTTGTATGGATTATTTTTAGGGCACAAGCGTGTGACTGTAAACGCATCAGGTAGTGGGTTCATTCCCACTCGAGGAAATGAGTTTTGTCACTTAACACGCTTGCCTACAGAACTAGGCGGAAAGTATGAATTATCGGGAATTATTGGGAACGAAGTTTCTTAATATTAGGTTCCCAGGTTGCCTGAAATAACATTTTTAGATTAGACTAAAAAATATATATTTCTAATATATTCTAAAAGAAATTGCAACTTGTAACTATTGTGTTTCGTTAATTAAAATTCCCACATATTGAAACTCACAACCATCATGCTAAAAATCATATTTACAAAATAATATAACTAAAAAGTATATTATAAAGACTTAAATAATTAAAGAACACAGTTTATATAAATAGTTAAACAGTCAAGCTTACAACGAGGTCCTGGGAAACGCTCGTATAGCTAGATTTAATAAATCATGAAAGAAAGTTTATGTGCAAAAGGCTTTTAAGAATATAGCATACCTTGGAAGTAAAATGACAACGTCTTGGCAACTTTAAGTAACAAGAAGTTGTTTTTTTTTTCAATTCCATACTTTATGACGTATATAATAGGGTAAGCAAAGAGAATAGAGTGTCAAGACAGTCTTTTCTCCGTTTTTGGGCTGAATTTGAGGTATTATGTGACTGGTGACGAAACTTAACTCTGTCTACAATTATGTACGGCAAATCATTATTGAGTCTTGTAATATAGAACCTTTATAATTTTGACGAAATACATATGTTTTTCTTATCAGGTTCACATTTTTTCTAACATGTAACAGAGTAGACAGAGGGAACCTAGTGTTACGATATATCCTAGGCCGTGTTGAATGGCGGAGCTCAATGTCAAGCTTTGTATGGAATAAATTAATTTTTAACAAAAATAGAAACCGGCTTCTAAGAACGAACTAAAAAGTGAAAAATAATTTTACAAAGATTTTATAATTTTGAAGTTAATCAAGTCAGTGAAGTTGCTAATGCAAATTTACTTATGTGATTTTCTCACGGATACCATTGTCAGACATGGACCAAAAAAAATGGGACCATTCGGGAAGCTTCACCTTTCAAATAAAAAAAAATATCAAAATTAGTTCACTCAGTTAAAAGTTATGAGGTAACAAACATAACAAAAAAAAATAGTCGAATTGATAACCTTCTTTTCTTACAGAAGTCGGTTAAAAATAACTTACAGTCAAATGCTGTCTCATTGCGAAACATCGAACTAAAAGTGTTTTTAATTAATTTAGTTAATACTATTTTTTTCATTAACTTTTCATTTACTTAACACTTTTAAAACATGAAGAACTTACCTTTACAAATGAACAAATCAGTTATCTGGCATTACGTTGCAAATACTCGCTGCATTTCTGTGCTAGATTGCAATCTTGTTTCTCCAAATCCTAGTTCTTTAGTGAACAACAAGGCAACTCTTTTGTCACTTCTGTAAGCGTTAAGACGGGATATATTTTTACGGATTTTAGTTTAAAACAGATGAAACAGTAAAAAAAGTTTTTTGCTAGGTTGCTAGTTTTTTAAGGATATGTTTTTCAGGTGCCCGCTGTATCTTACATATTGCAAATTTAGCAGAAGATCGAGTGTATAATAAAAAAAATTGTGTGCTTAAAATTAACACTGAACTTATTATATTAAAAAATAATAATAATTTGTTTGGCGCAATTTAAAAACATTGTCTATAATGTAGAGGATATCTACAACAAATTTTATGATCAAATCTATATCTAGATCTAGATCTAGAGAACGCGTAGCGCAGGGGCACAGGAATTTGACTATAACGCGACAGTTGTGAGTTCGATTCTCGCACCTACCAAGGCAAAAAAATCGGCTGTTAGGAAAGGAGTGTCTATTATTAGGTTCCCTCTGCCTACTCTGCTAATTACGGGATATAGCGTGACACTAAAAATAAAAAATAATCATCATATTAGGTAATCATTATAGAAGGAATCAAACTCATATTCTCTGTATAAAACATCTACTGCACGCCATGATGACATCAAAACAGTTACTATATTAACACCAAACCTATCCCAGTATTTGCTTACGTACACACAAATATATACGGTTCCAATTAACTTTGATTGACAACTTGAGTACACGAACGTATGTACATACGAGTATGTACCAGTAGGTGTAAAGTCTACCGCCTAATCCCTATTGATTGAATGACCTATTTGCCTTACTGCACTTAGATATTTTAACAATATAAAAATGTAGAGCTTAAAGTGTTCTTTTTTTTACTAGAATTTTAAGCTCTTTTTTATTATTATTTATTAATACCATTTAACAATACATAAAAAAAAGTTAAACTATGTCCTGCAAAACTCTTTGTGAGTTTGACTACAGGATCTCGAGTCTCTTATGATTTAAATTAAAGTTAGATCAAAATTAAATCAAGAAGTATTTTTTGTCAACTGTTCAATTAACAGTTGACAAGAAATACTCCCTAAGTTTAATTTTAAACCTCCTTAAATCTGGTTCTTAATCTTAATGTAGTTAGGGTTCGATCCATATTCATTATAAGAATTATAAAATGCTCCGTTGAGTTTCTAGTTGACAAAATCAAGTTTTTACATTGTCATGTCAGGTCTAAAAATGTAGATGATTCTTTCGGCAATATTTCGAGACATTACATCTTGAACGGCGGAACTCAACACCGTCCTTCGTCTACCAGAGTTTCTTACTCAATTGAAAATAAATTGGACAATAATAGTTCAAATTATTGATTACAACATGATTGTGCAGTAAATATAAAATATTCAGAACTCGTCTCTACCTTGCAGCTTTCAGTATATAATTCAACAATATACTCGTACATACACAATTAGCTTTGAAGTGAAAAATTGTATGTAATTATATTTAGTTAAATTATGTAGTACCTTTGAAGCACGGAACTTGAATTTATTTATAATTCGTAATATAAATGAATCATTTCAACGAGGTAGATTCATCAATATTTTCATACTAATTAATTAAGTGATGAATGCAGGCTTCATTGTGGTTTGTAAATGATAATTTTGAATTCTTTTCTTTCCATTAATTCGAGTAATTAATTTTTATTTTTTTTAATTTAAAATATATATACAATTGTTGCTAGTTTTTACTTCACTGAAGAAACCAAGTTCCTCATTCTTCGTTGTAACAATCTAATATATTGTAAAACAGGTCTTACGCTAGATTAAATATCCCTAATGAAAATGGTATCACGCTTTATACCGCATGTAACAAGATACGCAAATAAAGAAACTAAGACACCCCATTCTCCGATTTCCACATAAATTCGAAACTTAGTGTTACCAGAGCAAAGAAATGAAAATAATTTATTGTTCAAGCGGAAACAGAACTTATAATCATTACGTATATAATCAAACACTGTAAAAATAAACCTAAACCCGAAGGGAGTCATTTATAAAGAAAAGTCTCTAGAACCAAATATTTTGTTCTGCTAGTTTATTTTGTTTCAGTGCCGTCACGTTGGACACGCCATTAGGCATGTAGGTCTCAGTTGGTTACAGGCTGTACAGCGACCAACTTTTCCAGATGTTTATTTAGTAAGAAAGTTATGAGTTTTATTGGGGTAATATACTTTCATTATGTGTACAGAAGATCTCTATCTTCTGCCTAGCCTGCTTGTATTCAAGCCAGATAACTTTGTCTATACTTGTTGCAAACTAATTATAGAGTTTGGTATTGTATTGTAATGGTTGTATTGAATACATTTATTTAAATTCGCTAATTCAATTTTTTTTGTATTTAAATTATATAGATAAATTACAAGTAAAAATATGCTATTTAATTATAAGCAACAACGAATGGATAGATGCATCACAAACCGAACCCATAGGCTTCAAAAAATCATTTCATTATGATAAAATTTAAAATTGTGCCCATAGAACTGGGTAGGTTTTTAATTTTTTAGTCAACAAAATTAAATGAAAAATGTTGTAACTCTGCCCAACATAGAGTTACTTCACGCAACTTGCTTCTGAAGGTAAAGGGGATAATAAAGTAATTTGTCGGTACTTTATCTTTCAGCAGTTTGTAATAGAACAATAGCTTTCATGGTTTCAGAATTTTGTTTTAAAATTTCGAGCGCAATTTGTACAAACAAAAAGCAGCTTTAGGCTTCCGTAACCCACAAGGGTTTGGCATGAAGTGAAAATAAAATATTTTATATTTTCATTCCCTCGTTTTAGTAATGGGCCAAATCACGGCGTTAAGTTCCGTCACTCAACAAGTAATGCCTTAAGAATTCAATAGAAAGTTGGGAACGGAAGTGTTAATGATAAAATGTGTCAGCACTAGGTTTCCAGGTTCCCTCTGCCTAGTCTAGTATAAGTGGGATACAACATGAAGCTTATATAACATATAGTAGTAATGTTTGTATGTCAAAATATATTCAGTACAGTCGTATCTAAAATTAAACGTAATCAAATATTAGAGACAAAGTACAACATAACTCAAACTGGAATACGTACCAAATTAAAATGTTTATTTAATATGCCCGCAAACTTTACCTTTTGAACGTAAAGCAATTTGTGCTGTACTATGGACTATATAGAGTTCTTGTAACTCACTCACTAACGGAATAAAATATTGGTTATACATAAACTTTGTGAATATGATTAAGGTCTAAATTTAACTAAAATAAATATGACCCTCGGGCCTGAATAGTTTTCTTTAAGCAAGAAAATAGACTAACCCTATACAAGCCCTTAGGTAATGTCATACCTTCGTCATTACTCTGGCTTGGGTCGACTCCCTTCAGTTTTATGACATGTTCGAATACTTTTTTTATTGCTGTTATAATAAATGTGACTTTGTAACTTGGAAGTAATGTTACAAGGCGTCTAAGAGATTGCCTGAGATTTTGTCATTTTTATGGGAATCGTGGTGATATATTATGTTTTGAATTTCAACTTGTTATATCAATCATATCAATTCTAAATTCTAAATTATATCAATTCTAAAAATTGATTTCATTATTTTATTATAACAAAATAGTTACAGGTATTTTTCACATAATATAATATACAGCATGAAGCTAAAATATCGTCATTCCCCGACTAAGGATTGAACTCATAACCATTGCTCTTACAATGAGATGCTGTCATACTACGCCGCGGCAGCCAGGTGTCTGCATTTGTTTGAATTTTAAGGTTATATCATTTTTCATACATCATTCCACAATATTGTCCTCGTCATATTGATCAATCAATCTTTATATCAATATAAAGTATTTTGTTCGAACAAATTGCTACAAAATAACAGTTGTTTTATTAAATTGGCTTTGTTGTCAGTATATGGATATTGTCAACTTCATGCTATATCCCGCATACAGTGGGATAAGCAGAGGGAATCTAGTGTTGAGACACTCCGTTCCCCACTTTACGCCAAGTTTTTGGAGGCATCACGTGTTGAGTAGCGGAATTCAACGCCGAGGTTTGCCTTGGTGCCAGAGCGATCGAAACCACTACCGTTGCATTACATTCACACCCTTGTGCCCCTGCGCACCAACGAAATGATTCAATGATTAAGTAGTTCAAGCGTGCGAAGCCGCGTGAGGGTAGCTAGTTAATTAATATAATACAAAATTGTCAGCTCCACATATGTATAGATATGACGATATACAATAGAATATGTAGGATTTATATTTTTCACCTTACTCGAAGAAAGACATTAGTCTTCCAAACATGAAAGTCGTACTTGTAATGTCCTTTGTAAGACACCAACTCTGTCTACAGTAGCACCTTATAAATTGCTCCTTCAGAAAACTCTTAAGAAAATCTGAGATATTTTTACCTTTCAGCAAAATATTTCACTTATTCACGATATACAATTTTCTTCGGGTTACTTAAGTCAAACTATATTATGAAGTATTTTGGTTTTGAAATATTTTTTTATATTACGATATAAATACTTTTTTAAAAATGTTTTATTTTCTTGTACTTATTAATATGTCTCGCTGTATACTGCCTACTTGCACAAACAACTGTAAATGTACGGTTCGTAGATTTATTTTCTACAAATAAATTGAAACGAAAAATTCAATATTTAAATTCAAAGCTGCTAGCAAGAATTAAAGTAGTTATCCCAACATTATTAATCTGAAAAGAATAAGAAAGAAGAAGAAGAAGTTAAGATACTCCGTTCTTATTAAGATACTTCTATTCCTCACTTTCCACCAAATTCTGGAGACATTGAACCTGTTTCACGTTAACGGCCTCATATACTACGAAATTTACATATAAATGAAAGTACTCCACTCTCAAAATAAGAGATCTATCTCAATTTTCAACTACGCAATGTACTTGCTAGTCACGTCACTAACGGCAGATAAAACACTATTTACATAGAATTACACTCATACCGACTCGTATAGAGCGAGTACAGTCTATAAAGTTAGTGAACCCATATTAAGTATCCCTTAGGATTAACTGTAAAATAACTTTTAAGTTAAAATTTTGCTCGCACGTAATACAAACTAAGGTAGTCATTACCTGACCGGACTCGGTGATGTTATATTTTAGTGTACACGACAATTTAATTATCAACCCTTTAATTATGAAAATAAAGGAATATTAATTGTTGGTTGTTAGAATTGGAATACTAATGTACGCCGCCTTCGTATAGTTGGGTTGACTCCGGATATTCAGTAATCTACATCTATCGCATACATGCAAATAATTCCTTAAAATGTCTTTATAACATTTAAATGATATTCTAGATAAAAGTTATTAAAATCAGCTTCACACTGTATCTCGCATATAGCAGGATAGGCAGAGGAAAGCTAGTATTAAGACACTCCGTTTCTCACTTTCCGCCGAATTTTTCTAGGTGTTGCGTGTTGAGTGACGGAATTCGACGCTGGGCTGGTGCCAAAGTGAAGGAATGAATATCAAACCCACAATCGTCCCGTTCAAGTCACACCCTTGTGTCCCTCCATGAAGATCTCATATGATATTCAAATTCTATTTCATTTTCCAACTTTTAAAAGTTTTTCAACGTTATTTCAAGTCAGGAACATGCTGAAAGGATTCCTCTTAGAGCATTCAAGTTGCGAGCGACTGAGAATTGCCATTCTATAAATGTTGCCATTGTGTGACATGTGCAGAAATTCGTTCAAATATACTATATTTCAGAAACATGAATAAATATACGTATATATATAAAAAATATGTTTGGAAATGCATGCTGAGTGCGAAATTTAACGCCGCGCTTTGTCCTTTCCAGGCTGTATCCCGCATGCAGAGGTAACCTAGTGTTAAGACACTCTGTTCCCCATTTTCCGCTGAATTCTTGTTTTTGTGTTTAGGGAATGGTGAGTTTGTCCTTGTCCAGAGAGAAATTCAAAATAATTAAATCCCCCCGAAGATATCGAATCAATTGTCATAGCCCATACAGGCTGATTCTGTTCTACTACGCCAAAACGGCTCTATCAATCAAAAGAGGGCATTTGGTAATCAAATTATAACTAAATTGAATAGTAATGTAATATATAATTATTATTGAGCGTATTAATTATAATTAATATGTTTAGTGATATGTGCTTTCAATAGCAAAATAAAATTATACATTTAGCTCAACTTAAAAATACAATTTGAGGCTGTGTTTGTTTCCATAGTTCGAAAATTTTCCCGAAATTTCTATTAATATACCGAAATAGTTGTGAATTTTAATCTCATTCGTGAAAGCATTAATTATATTCGTATTATAAACGCCATTTGGGCGCAGTGGGACAGGTAACTGCAACCGTGACGGTTGTGGATTCTATTTGCACAGTGACATTCAATTATTTTCATATCCCCAGCCTAGTTAATTAAACAGCTGGAGTTTATCACGCTAGAGCTCGAAAATTGGGCGGTGCTTCGGGAACTGTAGTTTCATACTAGGCTTTCTTTCGCCTAGCTTCATATGCTAGAATAAATGAGAGTGTACTCTAGCTCTACAGAAATTATTCTTTACAATATATTTTTATACATAAAAAGTAGAGTACGTAGAGATATTTTACAAATTTTGCTTTATTTTAGAAAATATAATTTGAGTCCAGGCGTGGCGCAGTGGCTTAAGTGAGCGATTGTAAGCTCGACAGGTTATGGGCTCGAATCCGAATCGAAAAGATGAAATATTTATAATTAACTAGCGACCCCCTTGCGGCTTCGCCCGCTTTTACTACTGGATTATTCACATAATATATGTTTGCAAAGCACTTAAGATAGTGTGAAAATTAATTAAACTCTAATGCAACCCGCATTTTCGTAGTTTCAATAAGGTTTTTCCAATTGTTTTACACAGCAAGGATTTTTTAATAGGTACCGTAATTTTAAATCTGTGCTACTAATCTTTTCAAGTACTTATTAAAATATATTTAAATGACTGTTTTTAGATAGTTAAATAACTATTCTAGTATAGTTAAATGACTAATCGGAAGAAATTATAAACAAAAGCCTACCTACTAATAACTACAACAAAAAATATGAAACCAAATATATCGCGCTGAAATAATACATTCAACTCCAATTATCCAATACGTGCAAACGCATCTAAATCTTCGTTGCTATGCCTCTATAGCGGACGGGTTTTTTTTTTCGAGCTTGTGGTTAATGCTGAAGAGGGTATTCTGTCCCTGATGAAAAGCAAGCACTACGTGGCTGCCTGTGAGGAAAATTAAATAGAATGCATTGGCCGGGAATCGAACCCGGGCTACCCGCGTGGCAGGCGAGCATTCTACCACTGAACCACCGATGACTGCTCATGACGCGCTTGTATAAGCAAAACGTCGCGGGGCGCGTTTCGCAGCAAGGATGTTTTGATATTGTAACAACTTCTAAAGTACTTATTAAAGTGAAAAAACAGTAAAAGACAGTTTTGATCTACATTAAATGGCCAACGTAACTAATATACTTATTTATATGCTGAGAGTAAGGGATAAGTGAAACTTGAGTAACATACAGCTGATGTGTCAACGGCGGGATGTGTCAACAATTAAATGCGTTTTTCTCTAAAACTATTCGCAATTTCGAAATAGTGTAAAAAGCAAATTTTATCTTCGTTTAACGTAGAAAATTAATAAAGTATTTTAAAGGATAAGGATTAATACCATTATGGAAAAATATCCCTCACAATAAAAAATATATTGAGATTACTATTTTTAGACAGAAATATGATCACTACACGTTATCCTTAAAAGATAAAAATATGTTGTCGCGGACTTTTTTGTAGATCTTTTTAAGAGGAATAATACTCCAGTACATTATTTTCATGTAGTACTTACCATTAAAGCAGCGCATGCGCGAAAGTGTCTCAACGGGTAGGACTTTATACACATTTATCGTATTTATGTTAATTTACATAAGAATGTACAAATAATAAACTATATATAAACCTTCCCTGAGAAATACTCGACCTAATGGTGAAAACCACATAAAAATCCGTTGGGTGGTTTAGAAGAAGAAGAGTTAGAAAGTTCAGACAGACACGAAAAGCGACTTTGTTTTATAAGATATAGGATAGGAAGTGTCCTCACTCTGGCAAACCGCGACGTAGAGTTCCGCTAAAAAAGAGAAAAATGTAGAAAAATTAGATTACATGCATTTTATCTCAGAAATATAGACTAATTCTATAACATATTCATATACGAATGTACATAAGTGCACACCAATTGCATACTAAAATATTCTACAGTAGCTTCGTCTTTACCGCGCTTAATACCGAATTTGAATAGCGAAATTTAATAAACTAAGAGGTTTATTAGGTGGGTGTATTTGACTCTACGTTTTCAACGTGATATGTATATAATATCCAATTACTATACTACTATTATTACTAATAATAAGTAATTATTCTATTTAAATACGTATTAAATTGAGGCCGTGTTGGCGGAGTGTCTCACTGTAAACGCGCCGATTGTGGGTTCGATTCTCTCTCAGGGTTATGAATTACTTTCATTTCCTTACTCTGGGAACAAGACAAAGTGCGGTGATGAGGTCCACCGCTAGTAAATATTCGAAATGTTTCAAAAACTGGGTGAAATTTGCAGCACGAATTGTACTAACTAGGTTCCTAGGTACCCTGTTATGTATTTATGTGTATTTAAAGTTTCGAATTCTGTTATTATAAGGTGCTACGTACATTTATTTTTATCGTAGAGTGCCCGGGTCTACGAAAACGAGCATGTAGTAAACATATAAACTTAATCATTTAAAGTTTTTTACCTTTTACGTTTCTATGTAATTGTCTTACTATTTTACTTTATTTATGAAGGAGAATGGAATGTCCTAACACTATACTTCTTGATCTATCCCTAAGGGCGTAAAGAATAAAATATAGTAAAGTATGTCCCTACAGTTAATAAATGTCACTTAAAATATTTAGGATATTTTAGATATCGGAAAAGCAGAGGGTTCCCAAGGGACAGTAACTGAAAGTTTGTTCGAAAATTCCCTTAGTTTGTTTCAGCTTCTACATCAGTAACTATCGTGATGTATACTTCAAGTAAATTCACTACTAATATTATATGAAGGTTATTTATATTTTACAAGTAACTATTATTTATTTTCATTTTTAGGCTCTGATGAAATATGACGTTGATTTCACCATTCAAACTGTACTAAAATGAAAATTGGGCAAAAAAATTAGGTATAATGATATTATTAAAACGAAATATTTTTATAACTCATAATATTTATACCAGTTCTAAAATTACAATTTGATTGAAATGACAAGATTTTAACTTTCTAAAACAATTTTTCTACATTTTAAACATCGTGGAATCAGCTCACCATTTACTTTTTGCTAAGATGACTAAAAGATGCTATAAACCTGATTGAAAGCAACGTTTGCAATCTTATGCCCAGTCTAGTATTATTAACGTTGACAATTCATAATTAAAACAACAAACTATTCTCTATTATAATGTGAAATATTAAAAAATTATGCATATTTGAAATGACTATATACAAAACTAGCGAAATAAGTAACTGAACCGATAAAATTAAAGGAAAAACATTTAATTGACACATAACAAGCACTTTTCACGTTTGATGTCAAGTTACATAAAAATGTCAGTAATGTCAGTCTAAGTTGAAACTGCGACCACCACAAACAACTTTATATTTTCACTGCTCACCCCACAATTTTTTCGATTTTGATAAAAGATAACGATTTAACACCCTATACGCCCTTGTATAATATAAATAAAAAAATTACCCAAAAACCATTGGGCTACGAAATTATAGTTTTATACAGCATTTGAAATTTAACGAAAGCGAGCTCATTCAACCGACCTTATTCGGGTCGGCACTTTAACTTTACTAGAGTGAAAACTATAATTCATTTAGTAAAATATTGGCCTATATTTGCTCGTGGAAATGTTTCCAAATTTTATGTATAATGTATATATTTGGTTTATTAGACATATTAAAGTGCTTTACGTTAATTTGAGTTTGTGAGTTTCCCTCATGGCAGGGTAAATATGGAAAACCTAGTGTCAAAACACTACGTTTTTCGGTCTCCGTCTTAATCTGAGACAGTGTGTTTAGTGGTTGGATAGTTTATTAGGGCAGAAAAATAAAAACTAGTTGTAAAGTCCAAGTTGTAAAAAAAATATTGATGAAAATTTGTATAAATTGAATTGAATTATTATCATTACCACTCACTTGCACACTCAGTTCAATGAGTCATACTTTTTCATGCGTGCATCCGGCCAACATTGAATTTATAAGACGTTATTACGACAAAAATAGTTATAAGAGAATCGAACCTATAATAATCGTCGCTATACTCAGACTACCCTATTGGGCCACTATAGCTAGATAGACATAATCATATATTCATTACTGTATTTTACTTATTCCACACTAAGCCTACATTAATACATTGAAGCTAAACACTGTTTAAGGCTATCCAACTAATCCACGTAAATGCATTGATAAATTATTTTATAGGTATACTAAATGTATTTAAATGAATTAAATATGTTTTTGAACGGGATGAATAAAATTGGGGCACTGTACGCTGTTTTCAGGACACAATTGAACTGTAAATTATGGCAGTGGGTTCAATTCTCATTTGAGTGAGTGAATTTTACTTATTTAACAGCTTTAATAAGACAAAACACGCCTATGAATATACGCCCAATTTTCTAAATACTGCTAATCTACAATATCTAGAAAACAGTCTTATTACGAGAGCTAGGAAATGGATATAAAATTCATTACCCCAAATGGAAATCAAATCCACAACCGCCGCGACGTCGTTTACATTACCAGTTCGCTGCATTATAATAATTATTATTAAAGATAAAAACATTTAGGAAACTATAAAAGAAAAATATTTTAAGAAATATATAGATATAAAATGTAAAGAAAGTAAGTACAGAATATTAAATAGTACATTTATTATTCATTTGTAGTAACCCCGTTTCGTTTTAATAACTTAATATAATTAGCTTCCATTAGAGTTTACAGAGATAACGTACCGTATCATTCCTTTCAAAGTTTCATAATCAAATCTCCTAACGTTTTTAATTTATTCTGAAAGTGCTATTAAGATTAATAATAAATTGACTCGAAAATCAAGAGAAGGACACTCTGCCAATGTCTTACGATGGTGATGAGCGAGACTGTATTGCTTCGAAGGTCGTGGGTTCGATTCCCACTCGGAGGATTAATTACAATATTTTTTTTCGCTTTGGTAAGACGAAAAGCGCTGCACTTAGTCCCGCTACTCAATATGCATTTATCTCAATATGCAGTTGTGGGTTCGATTCCCAATCGAGGAAATGAAATATTGAATATTTAACATTTCTCTGGTATTGAGGCATTGAGTTCCGACATTCAACACGTAATATCTATAGACTCCGGTGGAAAATGAAGAGCGGAGTGTCTTATCACTAGGCTTCCTCTGCCCTGCTACATGCGGAATACAGCGTGAAGCTACAAAAAACATTATGCGCCGAATAATAATATTTTTTGCAACAAAAAAAAGGTTTATACAAGCCTTATCAGCGTATATCCAAAAATTACCAAATGCACATGAAAACACCACACGACGCATAAAAAGTAACGGGCGAACTTTAACGACGACAAAAACAATAATTTGAAGCAAACTCAGGAACCCGCTTATTACGCTAAGCGGCAAACACCCGGCTCGGACATAATGAACAATATTAAAGTGTCATTTAATGAAATTTCTTTCATAGCATACGAATCGCGTTTAAACAAAGCTGTTCTATCTGCTCGCTCAGTTGGAGCTGAAAAATTACATTTTTTACTCTGCAAATCTTATGATGCACAAAGGAATTCGATCATTGCAATTTTCGGAAGAAAGAGTAAAATAGTAAGCTTTTTATGAGTAGATTTCATAATAATGAATCTATTTCAGTCATACGAATTAAATAATTGAAAGTTTGAAAAATATGATTCGGATCGATTTGAAATATAGATCGAACAAACGTAGGATGACAGACAGAAAACTATATTAAACTGTTGCTTCAAATTCAACTCTTGATGACTTGGGAAATGCACCAGCACCCCTAACTAGATGCAACCATATGCATGACGTTCGCATTAATCAAACCATGCGACATGCTCTTAGTTCTCTCGACGTCAAGAAGTCATGTGGTCCCCATGGTAAACCTGCAATCATGCTCAAGACGTGTGATCCTGAACTAACCTATTCTCTCTCTTCTATACGAACGGCATTGTCATATTCTCGTCAAAAGTAGCCGAATTCATCCTATCCACAAGAAAGGTGAGAGATCTGACCCATCCAACTACCAAATTCTTCTAATGTGATGAAGCGCATATAAACAGCCAACTCTTTGGTTATCTTGAGGAAAACCAGTTTATTATCGATCGACAACAGGGCTTTCGTTACGGTTTGATGACTAGGGACCTCTTGGTGTACCTAACTCATGGCTGTGCAACGGGTATTGAAAGTACGAGAGAAGCTAAATGGAAATAATTTATTCCACAGTGTGAGAATCCAACACCCAACCGTCGCGCTTACCGTCAGATACAGTACCACTGAGCCACAATAGCCTCTTCAAATAAAATGTACTTTGATTTAATTTTATATTACACATATTTATATTTATTTATAAAAACATTATAATGTGAATAAAATTATATAACAACTCAGTTTAGTTGTTTAGACGGTACTCCCGCCGGTGCCGGAGTCTGAATAAAATATGAGAGATCAGAACCGTGACGTACAAGAGATGCTTTGATGTACATTTTATTATGCATTACTATACAAGCTATACTCTTATCTATACATATAATAAAATAGTAACTGATCGCTATCTGTAGATCATAGAAGATATATAAGAAAATCTATTACTGGGATATGTGTGAACCCAAATTATGTCTGTTTGTAGTTCTTGAAATATAATACTTAACGTTCCTGTATATTAATTTTATTTTATTAATACATGGAAAATGTATATTAAATGATGAGTTACTCTTAAGGGTTCCCTTCATCATCATCATCATCAACAGCCATCTTTTGTCCACTGTTGGACATAGGCCTTCCCCAATTCTCGCCACTCCCAATCTGACAGAGAGTCGTCCCACCGGTCGTTTGGTAGGGGGTCCCTTACAGGGAATCATTCGAAATTTTACTATCAACTCAAGGCAAGACGATGACTAGTTTATCCTATCTATACAATCCCTCATATCTGACCTGCCCTACAAACGCTTGTACGTTCTAATTGCATAGCGACCGCATCTCTTCAGACCACTTACCTACATTAATTAATTAGACAATAATATGCCTCTAAGCACAACTAAGGCTCATAGACGATTAGCTTTCTGAGTAATCACTTGGTATTTCTTATGTATTTTTGTGAGCAATATTAGCAATAATAGAGAACGGAGTGTCTTAACACTAGGGTTTCTCTGTCAACTTTGTTTGCCTTAAGATTTACTTATCTAACTCGGCGGTATCAGGAAATTAATTTATTCCGTTGAGTCCGAGGTGATCTTCATTAGAAATAAATGGATTATATTATGGACTTATTTCTCAAATAGTACTGAACCAATTTTGATAAAATGTGAACTATTCTGTAGGTTAGAATATAAACGTATACAAATTTTAATATAAGCGGGATTTCAAAACAGTAACCACCGTTTTCTTAAAAAGTTCTATCCCTCCTTAACCTACATTTTTGAAATCAGTTTAAATAAAACATATTTTTTAAAACTAATGAAATATTTCGCAAATATAATATTCTATTCGCATTCATTTTGAATTTATGCGGAAAGATAACTAACTAATCGTAAGCATAAATTATTCATTATAAAGTAATACTTTTATAAATTATTCATTGGGACGCTTTTGCGACCTCAGCGCGCGGTTTACTTGGAATTTAAGTTGAGTGCTGCAAAGAAAATAAACTCACATCGAACTATTTGAAGCAAGGTTTTTTTTCACCATATTTTTGAGTCACGGCTGTATCCTGCATCACACTGCAGGGTTTGCTGGGTGAATATTGTGTTAAGACTCTCCTTTTACCATTTTCCGCCGAATTTCTGAAGGCATTGCGTGTTGAATGAAGAAACTCAAGGCCATGCTTTGCCTAGAAAGCGATCTACACCAATACACACAAATACAAAACTGTATACGTACACGCACACACACATGAACATAATAATATTTTAAAGTAATAATGAATTTGGAACAAAGCTTATATTGATATAATTTTTTTTGTACGCTATACGCTTTCCACCCGCATAAAGCAGATTGGTGGTTTTGTCAGAGTGTGGTAATGAAAATTATTCGTTTCCCCGAATGATTATAATATATTAAGAGTGAACCTGATGCATCCACACTCCATTTCTTATTTTCTACTTTATTTTCGAGACACGCGTTTGGCTTTGTTACCAGAGCGAAAAAATATGAATAAAAATAAGGAAAATTTAATGTTATATAGTTAATACATCATTCCTCCGAGTGGAAATCGAACCTACACTGCGCCACGGCGGTCTACGTACTATACATTATTATATCCAGTGTTTTCCCCCACTTCCTGGCAGTCATATAAAAAATCCGTTGTTGGGGGAGTAGTGAGACATTTGCATAATCACACTTTGAGCTACGACTGCCGCTTTGTTACCGCTTATATTATGCCGCAACGAGATTTAATGATTTGAGACAGTTTAAAAGCAAGTAAACCGACTTAAGAGAAGGTGTATGTATTTTTAGGATTCCGTACCTTAATACAACCCGGTTAAGTGTGAGTCGGATTCACCCATCGAGAGATAGAGGAGAGTGGTCGCTATATGTGGAATTTAGCATAGGTCGAATAAAACGGTTTTTTTATAAAACTCTCACAGTTCCATTCAATCAAGCTTAGAGGTAATACTCAATTGGCACAATAAAGAAAATAAATGGAGAGTTAAAATCGATGTGATATCCCAATATAATATTACACCTGTAACTAGTAATCGCCCACTACTTTATTTGCATACAGTTTAAGAATCAGAAAAGAATTCCGCAATCCTATAAAAAAAAATAAACTTTTTAAGTCTGGTAACTTTCTCTTTTCAGACGTGCCTTTAATTGTTTTTTACGCATATGAGAGATATGAGGCCAGTGGTGGCGCATAGTCGTGGGTTCGATTTTCACTCGAGAAAATGAAATATTTAATATGTGCCTCCAAAATTCGCCGGATAATGGAGTACAGAGTGTTTTAACATCAGACATTTCAGAATACAGCGTGAAAGCTCAAAAAAGCTCAAAAATACCTGAGCTTTTACTATAATTTACTATTCAAAATCTTACAGCAATTGTCAATGCAAATTATGATGCCATTTGCTCTCACAGCGAGCTCTTGAAGACACAGTGTAAACGTTAGAGTCGCTATCGTAGAAGCGTTTTATCTTACTCGAGTAAGCTCAGGAGACTCTAATATGTCTTCCACAAGCACTGCAGTAAAGTTTATTTAAATTCTCTTTATATTTTGTAAAGAAATATGTATATTGATTGTATTAAGTTTTGTTTAGAATTCCAATGTAGTGCGCTAGGACTTATGACTGGATCAGGAGAAGAAAGTTAAGTTAAATAGAACAAAGTAAAGCAAAAAAAACCTAATCGAGAATCGAATCCTTGACTGGACACACTTTGGGAAGTGAAATATTTAATATTTTCACTGTCTTAACACTAGGTTCCCAGGTTCTCTCTGTCTACTCTGCTAGGTAAGGGAACTGAAAAAAAGATCTATACCAAACAAAGCTAAAACTAAAAGAATATCGAGTATACCTAGAATACTAATATCAAGACTAATTTGGGGAAAGAAAATCATGTTATTTTCGCCGTAGCCGAGCCAGAGCAAGCGAAGTGGCCTCGTACAAACTATTGTAAAAATGTCAGGTGATAAGTATAATAAAATACTTAATAACCACAATTTATTGTTCCTCTTTTACATATACACACTTCTAACACTGTTTCTATATAACTCTCTACACTTATACACGTTTTAAAACGCATAGTTCCAACAATGACACTGATTTTAAATACTTGAACACTGTCACAATTTTACACCTTACGACAGGCAGAATAACGACGTACTGACTCAATCCTTCAAAAACGTCACTTTTTATAGCCGTTCCCTTCCTCTTTTATAAATAATTATGTGGGTATTATTATTTTATTCTCTGTAAAATACCCTCACACTGACAATTGTCTTACAGTTCGGCCGTCCTGCACCGAAACACGACCTCGTGTTTCCAAAAAAACAAAACAAAAAGAGAATAACTATGGTTCATAACTCTTACATAATTGACTGTAACAATGTCTCTTACAAAAATGATTTACAGCTTTCACAAACAATATTTAAAGGCAATCTGCCATGTTAAACTAGGGCCAATTTTTACCTACGTAACCTGGGTCAATCTGCCCACCTGAATCTAGAGCAATCTGCTAACCTTAACCTGCGGCAATACGCCCATATTAAACTGCGACAATCTGCCCGTTTTAAGCTGCGGCATACTGCCCATTTTAAGCTGCGTCAATCTGCCCATTTTAAGCTGTGGCAATCTGACCATTTTAAGCTGCGGCAATCTGCCCATTTTAAACTGCGGCAATCTGCCCAACTAAACCTGTAAAATCTACTCACCTTAACCTGCGGAAAACTGTCCACCTTTACTTGCGGCCATCAGCCCATTTTAAACTGCGCCAATCAGCCCATTTTAAGCTGCAGCAATCTGCCCGTTTTAATCTGTGGCAATCTGCTCACCTAAACCTACAAAAATCTACTAACCTTAACCTGCGGAAATCTGTTCACCTTAACCTGCGGCAATCTGCCCACCTGAACCTGTGGCAATATGTCCCTCCTCACAGTGCTCCTCCTCGACTCCCACTGGCTGCGAGCCAGCGAA